>SADC01000119.1:0-239131 GCA_004194705.1 Ditylenchus dipsaci | reverse complement strand
ATTGATCACAAAAATGTATAATAGATTGATATTTCTAGTGAAAAATGCTGCGAAGAAGGCATGTGAAGCAAAACAATATTTGCAGCAAAAAAAGTATTTTAGCAGCAAAAAAACTGTTTTACAGCAAAAAAATTAGCAGCAAAAAAAAGTTTTTTGGCAGCAAAAGAAGTCTTTTTGCAGCAAGGAAAAGCTTTGCCCGAAATCGATTATGGAAGCTATCAAGATGATTTCGTGCCCATCGAGGATGTCAACAAGTTTCGAGTCAATCCAGAGCCCGAGCAAGTCCAGTTTATTATGAGCAAGAGAGGGCGCCATTTGGTTGAATACGAAGGTGAGTTCTTTTAAAAAATTTCTCGACCAGGCCAGAATAATTTTCAATGTCTCTTTTAAATCTATTTGTACACTTTTCGCTACAGAGGCAGCAATGTAGATGTTGTCTACTCCAGTGAAGACTACAGAGGAGGATGTATGGCTAAGCTGATTCTGAAAAACAACGCATACAAGATTGAAAGTGTAGCTGAGCATTCTCACGAAGCGGATCCTGTCGATTTAGGCAAACGTCGAGTGTGTAAAGAGGCTCTGCTGATTATTATGGAAAATCGAAAGGTACAAAAAACCAAATATAATTGCAACAGTCCTAATTTAGTATTTCAGATGGGACCTCGCGACGTTTATAACCAAGTGAATGACAAGCTCTCTCCGGAAGATTCTGTAATTGCCGCGATCGACTATGCAAACCTAAGTGACTTAATTGCAAAGCCAGGAAGGTAACATCAATATCCTGTCAAGCTATAAAAAAACAAGAACAATTTAGGACGCTAACAATTATCCACCAGGGGCCAGGAACTTTCAAGATGTCGAGATACCAGAAGGATGGAATACTTGCCGATAACTCTCTATTTTGTGCTTCATATTGATCCACCAAGCAAGGAAAATCGAATGCTGATTCTTTCGCCAGACTACATGCTGAAGGTATTTTACCGAATAAAATTATTCTAAAATTTTGTAGTTTCACTCATAATTTTTAGATTCTAGGCGAATCGAAAATCATTGCCTGTGATGGGACGTCTGCTATAAAAGTGGCCTCTTTTTTTTATCACCTCCTCCTCCTATACAGCCCTTATTTCCTTGAAAAATTCAAAGGCGCTAATTTAAGTTTTTTAAAGTTTGACTAAAAAACTATAATACCCTTTTGTGGGTCGAAATTTTTTTTCCAAAAAGTGCTTTCCCACACCTAAAAACTTTTCACGCTCGAAAATGCGTTCTTAGTGTACAAAACGCAATTTTGGTACATTACCGTGAAGAATTTACGGTAAAGTGTAGTCCTGCCTAAGTACCCGTTTCATTTGTCATTTTTTTAAGGGAGGGGGATTCTTTTGTTGACTGAATATTTTGACTGTAGGGTTCGAATCTTCATTGAACAGCTTAATTTTTTTTAATTTCATTTACAGGTTTTTATCGTCTCTAGACCTAATTTTTTATGAGGAACATGAAAATTTCAGTAGTTTTTTCAGTTGCCTATGGTTAGTTGATTTTTTTTTCAAAAATATAGAACAGTGAATTTCGAATATTAAGTCTGAACCTGTAAAAATGCTAGAAGCAGCGATTTTTTGATTCCCTTTTGTTTTTTTTTGATTTTTCTCTTTTTTTTGAGGATCCAAGCTAAAGAGAGAAAAGCAATTCTGATCTGCAAAGTTAAAAAATTTATAATAAGGGTACTGAGAACATGTTAGTTTTAAAAATTTCACAAGTTCAGATTAGTAATAGAAAATTTAATATTCTGTATTTTACAAAAAAACCAACTTACAATGGGCAACCGAAAAAAACAACAAAATTTCCACGTTTTTATAAAAAATCAGGTCTAGAGGTGATAAAGCTTGTAAAAAATAAACGAAAAAATTAATCTGTTCTGGTGCGGATTCGAACCCTACAATCAAAATACGATCAACCGCCGCTATAGTGACACCCTCGGGACCGGCCTTGGGGTGTCACTATAGCGAGGGTGTCACTATAACGGGGTGTCACTGTAGCAAGGGTTTTCCAAAAAAATTATTGAAAGGTGTCACTATGTCGAGGGTACAGCCATACCTGCACGGGCGCCGGCGCCGGCTAAAAAATCTTAACAGACGGGCGCCGGCGCCAGCGCCGGCGCCCGGCGCCACTTCAGCTGCGGCGCCGGCGCCTGAATGTTAAGATTTCAGCTGTCTTGACAATGTTTTAGTAAATAGCTATGTTAACAGCCGACAGAAAAAGCTCCACTGGCCCAGTACTTTCAAAAAGCAAAACAATGCTTGTTTATAAGGCTGTACGAACTTTCGTAAGAAGACAATTTCGTAAGAGCGAATTTTCGTAAAAGCGAATTTTCGTAAGAAATTTTTTTCGTAAGAGCGAATTTTCGTAAGAAACTTTTTCGTAACAGCGAATTTTCGTGAGAACTTTTTCGTAAGAGCGAATTTTCGTAAGAAACTTTTTCGTAACAGCGAATTTTCGTAAGAAACTTTTCGTAACAGCGAATTTTCGTAACAAGCTTTTTTCGTAACGAGGCTTTCAGTAACATTAGTGATATGTTAAGTTGCTTTTTTTGTTTTTTGATCCTCTTTTGATGTTTCTTATAGCTTCTGTGATGTTTTGACCAAAATAGTCAAGAAAAAAATGAAACAGTCAGATGGTGGAATCGAACCACTGGTGAAAAAAATTCATCCCATCAACTTACCTACTGCACCATACATGTCACTAATGGGAAGTAGCTATGTGTAGTATATAATATATGAATTCTAGCTCGGAGTTTTTCACCATGCTTTTGGGTATTTCTGCTGGTCTCCTAATGGATGAAAAATCTGGGGGTCAACTAATTATCAAAATTTTCAGTCATATGACCTATGCTTACCAACTTTTGTGCTCATACAGTTAATAGTAATATAATTAACTGTTCGAAGTGTCAAACAATGACAGAAAGGCCAAAACAAATGAATCAGATGAAATCCTGAATTAGAAAAATTGAATAAGAGTGAAAAAAATTTCGATTATTTCCTCTTACGAAAGAAATTCGTTACAAAAATTCGCTGTTACGAAAAAGTTTCTTACGAATTTTCGCTGTTACGAAACTGTTTCTTACGAATTTTTCGCTGTTACGAAACTGTTTCTTACGAAAATGTTTCTTACGAAAGTTCGCTCTTACGAAACTTCGCTCTTACGAATTGTCTTGTTACGAAAGTTCGTACAGCCGTTTATAACCGCAACATGATAAATTTTTAATTTCTCATAGTTGTTGCTATCCTAATACAAAAAATTTCTATTTAAAAACATAAAATGTTAGATTAGTCTTTGTTACATTCTATTATTTTATTTACAAAAAGGCTTGATGCCGGCGCCTGGCGCCGTATTTCCTCTTTTAGGCGTCGGCGCCGACGCCCAGCGCCGAATTAATTGTGGCGCCGGCGCCCCGGCGCCGATTTTTCTCAGCGTGCAGGTATGGGTACAGCATATGGTAATACAGTCGCATGTCGATTTTATGTAAAACCAAAAGTTCATTCCGTCAAGGGTCTAACACCTTTCAACCCAATTTTAAAGACTTTTGACAGATCTTATGCGTCAGTATAATCTGAACCATATAGATTTTGCTGGTCGAAGGTTGGTCAACCACTATAAATTCGCCATTCAGACTCGCATTTCTGGAATTAACGTACACATTTTTTCAGCATCTTAATCGAGGGTTGCGGCCCTAAATAGCAAAACTATAGTGTTCATGAGAAAAAACTGAAATTAAAAAAAATTCGATTGAAACAGTCATGTGAATAATGCCGAAAAACGGCAGTACAATTGCAAAAATTAATCACAACTGTATGGCAGTTTCGAACTGTACTACAGTTGTTCAACATTATATACATCATTGGGTTGCATATCGGCAGCAAAACAAATAAAAACCCCGTAATTAATATGGAAGTAATTGACCGAGAGCTTAAAATTCGTTTTTAAAAGAATTTTACTTAAAGTTGCAACTTTAATGAACAAAACTTGACATGTGTCACTATATCGAGGGTACTTTTATTTATTGGGAACGGCCTAGGGTGTCACTATAGTGGGTGTCTAGTCTAAAGTATTTTAACCAAAAGCAACCAAATCTTCTGCAAGGTGTCACTATAGCGAGGGTGTTCCTATAGCGAGGTGTGACTTTAGTGGGGTTGACTGTATTCAGTCAACAAAGAATCCCCCCTTTAAGGTTTCACATACCCGCAGGTCAGAATTCCATTTCCCCTTTTTTTTGCTCGATTACAGATATTTACAGGATACGTCACCTTTGCAGACAGCTTGAGAAACACACGCCTATTTGAGAAGAATTCTGGCGACTCCAATAAGACTGAGTACGTGCATTCAGCAGTAGAAAAGCACTTTGAAAAATAATCGCTCTTGTGTGTTATTTGCTGTAGCTCACCGTGCATTAAATCCCAAGTGAAGTTGGAGATTTCCGAGGGTTAAGGACCCGAAAATTTGGAAATCGACCTGGCAAATGTCTGCATAGCCAATTTTTTTTTGAGCCGTCTTATATAACATAAATCTATAAAAAAAAAACATTGAATTTCTCAAAAAAAAATCAGGTTTATTTTGTCTAGATAAGAAATTTGGACCCTAGTAGCGAATAACCACCCCCCCCCCTCAACAAATTTTTTTCAAAATCAGGTTTTAACCATTTTTAAGTAATTTTTATGCATTACCGCACGAATTTTTATCTGAAAACAATAAAAGGTGTTTTCGGGCATTTTCTGACCTAAAAAGTTGATTTTTGGAAAAAAAATTTTTTTGACTAAAATTCGACTTTTTGCCGTGGGGGACCAAGGTAGTCTACCTCGTTTTGTCACTGGAGCTAGGCAAAATGAGTCTCTATATGCATTTTATGATCAAGAGTCTTGCTCGGAATTATGTCTAAGGTAAGTGAGTGCGCGCATCTCTAACCAACCAAGCCCCCTGCGCTCCATCGGGCCCCCCCTCACTTACCTTAGACATAATTCCGAGGAGACTCTTGAACAAAATGCATTTAGAGACTATTTTTGCCCAGCTCCAGTGACCAAAACATGCCAAACAGGCAAATGGTCGAAATTTCAAAATGTCCAAAACTCAATTCATTTCAATTCACTCCATTTGCCTGTTTTGGCATGTTTTGGTCACTGGAGCTGGGTAAAAATAGTCTCTAAATGCATTTTTGATGAAGAGTCTTGCTCGAATTATGTCTAAGGTAAGTGTGTGCGCGCATCTCTAACCTACCAAGCCCCATGCGCACCCTTCGGGGCGCAGGGGCTTAGTTGCTTGGGGTTGAGATGCGCACACGCACATACCTCAGACACAAATCACTCGAAAGGGACTCTGGATGCATGAAAAACATGCAAACCAGAGTTTATTTATGCGGTAGGCCCCAGCTAACAAAACTATGTTCAAATCCCATCTGTTTAGGACTCTAGGTACCATTTTCAGGTGGTTTACCTTGGTCCCCCAAGGCAAAAAGTCGAATTTCGGTCAAATTTTTTTTTTCAAAAAATCAACTTTCAGGTCAGAAAATGCCCGAAACACATTTTTATCGTTTCAGCGCATAAGAATTACTTAGAAATGCTTAAACCTGATTTGAAAAAAATTTGTTGGGGGGGAGGGGGTATTCGCTACTAGCGCCGAAATTTGTTCACATTCGGATGTTCATGAATCAAAAAATATTATTTTCTTTTGCATTTCTTGTTTCTAATAAGTAATTATATTTTTGGAATGGGTACTCTATATAACAAAGCTTCTATGTAACATAATGTTTTTGGCGGTCCCTTGAGTTATGTTCCATAGATATTTGACTGTAGTGAGTCAGATCAAATGAGATCCTGACAATAGCCATTTAGGTGGAGGGTGCCTACCTAGGTTTTGGGTTCAGGTAGGCGAAATCGCAATTTCGACCTTAATAACTAAAATAAGTTCCAATTTAGCCTAAAATTGTGACGGGAATCTGGTTTCATATGACCGGAATTGCAATTTTATATACCTAAATTCGAAAAACGTTTCTTTTCTCATCTTTTAGTTTTTAATAAACTACCAAACTTGCAATTTCAAAGTGCAGACCGAGTAGCTACTGGGTGGCTTCAATTTACACAAAGTTTATTTGGTCATTTGGTAGGTATCATTACAACGTACAAGCAAGTAGAAAAGTTGCTGACTCAGAGACAGTTACAGTACAACGAATAAACATAGTCGACTTTGGCCTAGCGGTAATTATTCTCCTGCTGGTTTACTGAAGCTCATACTTTTTCAACCATTTGCCCAACGAGAGCAATGTAACTGTTCTTAGCAGCATCTTGAGAAGTACCTAAAAATTGGTTCCATTTAGAATAGCAGAGACAAAGTACCTTTTTTGCTACCCCACGCATTCCACTTAGCCTTCCTTTCACATCAAATATCCCTGGCTAAAGTGGAAATATAAAATCCGATGATCACATTCGAACTGAAAAACACGCACTTTGTCCGTATCATTGTCACCCACGGAAGCTTGTTTAAAGAAAGCGTACAGTTCCAAAAGTTCCTCATTGGTAGGCGTTTTCTTCAGTTTCTTCACCTGCTCTGCAGCTTCTTTAAAAGACTAAATACCACAAAGTCAATTCACACTAAAATTTAACGATGTCACTAACCGCCATTTTTCTAATGCGAATGGCAGATAAATGCAAACGAACGTGAATGAAATTGGCGCTCAAAAGTCTAAAAGAATAACAAATGTGAGGTGATCTTAGTCAGTCTTTTGATTAAAAAGAACCACATTGCTTAAACAACTCTATCTAAAACACCCACACAATTGACACATTTATAAAATAAAATAGAAAAACAATAATTTCATATCTTTGCTTAAACTGAACGACTTTTAATAGTAGAATATTTTAGGCACTTCATTTAAAATATTTTCATAGAAATAACTTTTAGACAATTTTCAACTATTTTAACCATAAAATGAATGGTTAGACTATATAGGAAACTATAGTAAAATTCGCCCTACTGTAAACAATATTGATTTGAAGCTTCCATTACACTTTTACTGTACAAAAAGGGCAAAACTTTTTGACCCAGATTCACTTTTTTTGACCCAGATTCACTTTTCTCCCCCTGTGGTTTAAGCTAAATCTGGGACAGAAATGAGGAAATCTGGGACAAAAAAAAGTGAATCTGGGTCAAAAAAAAGTGAATCTGGGACAAGTCAAATAGGGGGCAATTAGGGGGGGGGGTGGCAATTAGAAGGAGCGCTTATTTTTCGATCATAAATTTGAAGTAATTTACCACTCCAACAATGAAAGTTTTTACCCTATTTTCAATTTTTTATGATTTTTAGGTAGAATTTCAGGCTAACTGTTTGTCCAGGGCAGCCGAATTAAAGGGAGGGGAACTTTATATGCCGTATTTCCTCTATTAGGCCGCCCCCTCCCAATAAGCCGCCCCACTCTAATTAGTATCACCCCCCCCTTCCGGGCGGCAATTAGAGGAAATACGGTACAGTCAACCCTCGATATAACGACCCCCCTGCGGACCGCCCTAGGGGTCGTTATATCGAGGGGTCGTTATATTGGGGGGTCATTATATCGAGTTTTCATACCAAAAATTATAAAAGGGTCGTTATATCGAGGTTGATTGTAAACAGGTCAAATTCACCGAAAAAGCAAATTTCTTTTGAAGAACAATAACAACTGAATTCAACAAACAACAATCAATGGTTAGACGAGAAGAACTTGGTGATTTTGACTGTCTTTGATTCTTTTTTGCGCTCGCCGTAGAAGTAATCATCGAGGGCATCACTGTGACGAAGTATTGTGAAATCAGCCGATTCTCTTCCAGATATTGGCGAGATAAAATATAAAACACAACAAACGCCAACAATAATAACAATTTTCGCGATTTTTGCCATAGTCGTTATCGTTAAATAAGGGGTCGTTAAATCGAGGTATCTTTTCTTTATCGGGACCGCCAAAGGGGGTCGTTATATCGAGGGGGTCGTTATATCGGGGGTCGTTATATCGAGGGTTCAGTTTGCCTTAATTTTGCACTGAACCAACCAAATCGAGCCAAGGGGGTCGTTATATCGAGGGAGTCGTTATATCGGGGGGTCGTTATATCGAGGGTTGACTGTATATTCGTATTATCGAATTAAGAAAGCGGTTTATCTTGAAAAGATTTGTATTGGCAAAAAAGTAATTCGAAAATAATGGTTTTTGCGAATAGCAGTTCGAAAATGATATTGTTTCGAAATGACATATGGGAAATGGTATTATTCGCAAAAAAGCATTTCGAAAATGGTAGTTTCGCGAAATACTTTATTCTGGACTTCATTCTCAAATGGACCTCCTTGTGGTTGTGATTGCTGAATGTTTCTCATCCATGGACTTCTATTGCATCGTATTTTGGCAAGGGAACATGGGATTTACTGTAGCCGGTAAGTGAATATCAAAAAATTTTACGAAAACTGCCATTTTCGAAATGCTTTTTCGCGAATACAGTCGAACCTCTATATAACATAATTCAAGGGACCGCAAAACCTTATGTTATATAGAGGTTATGTTATATAAAGTAGCCATCTCGAAAATAAAACCAACTATCGAAAACAATAGATTAGAGAGAAAATGGTATTTTTGATCCCTCTCCACCTTAATGTAAACAAATTCTTATGGCTTGTTCACGTTGTTCGAGTTAGAGTTAGAGTTCGAGTTCGGTTTTTTGGTTACGTGAACACCTCTGATCCGAACTCTAACTCTAACTCGAACTCGAACTCGAGGGTGTTCACGTACCTCGACTTAGAGTTCGAGTCTGAGGTCAAAATTGAAAGTGTTCATGTAGTTTGTGTTACTGTTTATCTATATTTTTTATTATTTTTCTCATGGCGACGACCATAAAAATGCAAGTTATGAAAGAAAGTTACTTAAATTGCTACATCAAGAATAATTAAATCATCTGCTCCTGAAAGTCAACATTTCCAATACTATTAAAAACACAACAAGCTTTGTTCTGATGTCTTTCGCACTACCACTGCTTTCTTCTTCTGCTTGTCCACCATCAAGTCCTCTCCAAGATCTAGCGACTTCGGCGGTCCCCTTCCACATCCACTTCTTCATTCATCTCTTGTCTGAGAAAGTTGTGGAGCACGCAAATGGCCCAGACTGTCTAAGCTCAGGCTTAGACAGCTTCAATGACTCACCAACTCTGTCTACACAAGGCAGTGGTCGCAATTCACCAGCCCTCTCGCGCAAGCGTAAGGCTAAGCAAGGAGATATGGAGGTAACCATTCTAAAAGCCCTCATTGCTGTGAACTCTTCGCCTAGTGCTGAGCCTTTCTCTCATGTTGCTTTGCTGGTCGAGGACGTCCACAAGAAACTCAAGGCTGTGGGCAAGGATGCTCGTGGGATCCTTTTGCAATACACTCGGAGATCGAAAATGTAGCCCATGAATATGAAGAGTGGCTGATCAAGCACGAGGAATAAATAAAAAGCAATAAAAGCAAGGTAAAAAAGTGTTGTAACTTAATCCATATAACTATTTAATCTTAACGTAATCTCAATAAACAATAATAAAAAATATACATAGACAGTAACACAAACTATATGACAATTTCAATTTTGACCTCAGACTTGAACTCGAACTCGAGGTACATGAACACCCTCGAGTTAGAGTTCGAGTTAGAGTTCGGGTTTCTGGTTACATGAACACCTCTTACCCGAACTCTAACTCTAACTCGAACTCTAACTCGAACAACGTGAACAAGCCATTATATAGACTGAATAAATCTGATTTTTAGAGAAATTAACTGATTTTTTGAGAAATTTAATGGATTTATGTTATATAGAGGGGCGTTTATTCGGCTAGAGCCAGAAAAAAAATTATGTTATAGGGAGTTTTATGTTATATAGAGGTAAAAGTTATGTTATATAGAGGTTAACTTTGTCTTTATTTCAATCAGACCAACTAAACTGATTTCTGAGTTATGTTATAGACATGTTCGACTGTATACCGTTTTCGAAAAACGACTTTACGAATTATTATACAGCCAAATAGGTTACAGAAAAAAGTTGGACTTTTAAAAGACCTCAACACAAAACATAAAGGTGTGCGCAATTTTTTGAAAACAAAAAGCTCTTTTAATTTTACGTTAGACAAAATTAAAAGACTATACACCTTGGAATAAGTAGCTGAATGAAGGTAAATGTTGGCTGTAGATGTAGATTTTCAAACTCGAAACACGTGAACACCTTCGAGTTCGGATTTCTGCTTACGTGAACACCTTTGGTCTAAAGTCAAACTCGAAGTACGTGAATGAGCCATCAGAAAAGTCAAGTTTTCTAATTGTGAGGCCGGATTTGTGCTCCCTGGAGTTTCTTTATAAAATTGGCCACAGATATTTGAAAATTGGCCACAGATATTTATTTGAAAATTGGCCACAGATTTTAAAATTGGCCACAAATATTTGAAAATTGGCCACAGATCTTTGTGTTTCTACTGTTTCTTTCATCCTTTAATTTCCTCTCTTCGAAGCATGTCTCTGCGGGAAGTTACTCTGTCGATATAACGGCACCACTGAGGACCGTCTAAAAGTGCCGTTATATAGGAAAGGCCATTATATCGAAATTGCAGTTATCAAGATTAAGGTTTTTAAGTGGTTATTGTCAGGGCTTTGATCAAGACCTTGATCAAAATGATAACGTTTTTTTTTTCGATTAGGCCATAACTGGTGGCCAAAAAGTTCTGCAACAAACTTTGAGATCTTTTTTAATAATAAAATTTATTTCACAAAAGCATGTTCAACCACTCATTTTGTAGCCTTAATCTTTCTCTTTCTAATGGTATATTTAACTTAGCTTGATTATTTTGGATAAGTAACCGTTTGGCTTCAAACACTTGTGAGGTTATTTAAGAAATTTACCAGCGTTTTCATCACCTTTAGTGATCAAACTTTTTATTGAATTTCGAGCGTCATGACAAAATTTTATCACCATGTTGTAGCGCAGCTCAAGAGCTACAAACCCCATATTACAGAATAATTTTTGAAAATTTGATTGTTGAGATATGGCCTTTGGAAAAAATCAATTTCTTGAAAAAATGACCAAAATCAGAAAAATTGGCAAAAACTTGCGTTTTCGTCATTTTTTCAAGAAATGATTTTTTCCAAAAGGCCATATCTCAACAATCAAATTTTCAAAAATTATTCTGTAATATGGGTTTGTAGCTCTTCAGCTGCGCTACAACATGGTGATACAATTTTGTCATGACGCTCGAAATTCAATAAAAAGTTTGATCACTAAAGGTGATGAAAACGCTGGTAAATTTCTTAAATAACCTCACAAGTGTTTGAAGCCAAACGGTCACTTATCCAAAATAATCAAGCTAGTTAAATATACCATTAGAAAGAGAAAGATTAAGGCTACAAAATGAGTGGTTGAACATGCTTTTGTGAAATAAATTTTATTATTAAAAAGATCTCAAAGTTTATTGCAGAACTTTTTGGCCACCAGTTATATAAAGTGAAGATTTTGTTTAGGCGAAGCCTTAGGCGCAAGCTAGACCATTGTAAATTAGGACGGACTCAAACGTCAAAACAAGTGCTTAGGGCAAAGCAAGTAACTAAATTGTCTTGAAGCAAGATTACATAATTTTCGTGTTTTGCGCATTAAAATGTAGGGTGAAAATGTATTGACCGCAGGCATGTACGAAATTTTTTTCCGTTTATAAAAGTTTCGACAATACATATTTTTATAGACAACGCGATAATTTCGGCTTTTGTAAAACTCTTAGGTAGACAATTTTTACTTTTTCATATTTAAAGGAGCATAGCCGTCGCAGACAACGAGAATTTCAAATGTTTGAATTCGCGCGGGACGGTTTTCTTTCGTCTCGCACTGCACTCTTTTGACTTGCTTCGAATGACTCAAAAGAGTACAAAGAGAACTGTCCCTCGCAAATTCAAAAATGGTCCTTTGAAGAAATTCCGGCAAAACAACCGAATTTCATCGAAAAATTAGAAATTGTCGACCGATGAATTCTTTCAGATTCGCCATTTTAAAATTATTTTCATTTTTTAAAATATTGTGATTTAATTCAATAATTTACAAAAACTTTTTATTTTGTTCGAAACATTCTTTTTAAAAGAGATACTTACACACACATATACACCAACAGGATACTTGGAATGTATGCTGCAGTAGAAATGTTCGGAATACAAAAAATAAATAGTTTTTTTGTAATAAGAAACACGAAAAGTATGTTGGTTATGTTGCTGATTAAGTATGTAAAGCACTTGATTGATTTTGGTGATAATTATAAATATCAGAAATAAGCATACACAAACAAGGCAAACTGGTTACTGCTGCTGCTGATTTTAGGCACACATCTCAGTTGCCGTCCGCAATCACTGCAATAAAAATTTCAGATTTTGTTTAAGAAGGTGTGTTTAATTTAGTAGTTCAGCCGATACCGTGGGTACTACCCTCATTCAACCGTTTTTATGGGTAATATTTAATTTTGGCCACAGATTTAAAAATTGGCCACAAATATTCGAAAATTGGCCACAGATCTTTGTGTCTCTACTGTTTCTTTCATCCTTTAATTCTCTCTCTTCGAAGCATGTCTCTGCGGGAAGTTATCGGTCAAAGAAAAAACAAGCTAGCTTTCGTCTATACGCAAGTGGTAAAGTTTGACGGCGATGAAGCAGAAAGGGAGTTTCAGTAGTGGAAGGATAGTGAAGGTAGCATCTGGTCTGGAGTGTTCAGTATTTTTATTGTTGACGGGAATGAATAAATTAGAGTAGAATACTATGATCATTTTGTGCTTTTATATGATGCATTGAATAAGAAAATATGTAAAAGAATCGGCTTTACCAAGACGGAACGAAAAATGTAAAAAAATCCGTGACGGGATGTGAAACGGATAAAACTCCAAAAAACCTTCACGACAGGACGTCCAACCTATTAATATATAAGAAAAGTCGGAAAATATACAGAAAACATCGGTAAATCACTCGGGGACGGACAGATAAAATTTGCTTCGAGACGTCTCGTGCGCCTTCAACTCTAGTCTTCTCAGCAATCTGTGGCGAATTTTCAAATATCTGTGGCTAATTTTCATAAATCTTTGGCCAATACAAATCTGTGTCCAAAGTAAATATTCTGTGGCCATTTTTCACAATTCTGTGGCCAAAATTAAATATTACCTCTTTTATCATGAGTTAAATAGTCAAAATAAATTGCCACGCAAAAAAGCATCAAGTTTTTAAAAAAAACATAGTTTGGCTCAGTGGCCTTTTCTGAAATTCGAATTGGCGGAGAAACTTTTTATTTTGAAAGAATTTATTCAAAGTTTTTTTGATCTGCATTTAAAACAAATATCTTATGTCTCAGTTAAAAAAATTTTTGATCTGATATCAGATAGATATGGTGCATTGAAAGTAAGCTAAGTCTTTCGATCTCACAGTATACCAAGTGAGCCTCCTCCAATGAGTATTAAGATCGAGGAGGGGTGTGCGTTTGGGATGTTACGCTTATTATTATTAATATCACTTATTACTATTTTGGCCTACGCCTTAGCTAATGCCTAACCCTGAGCCTAATCTTAATTAGAAACGGGCACGATGCGATGTTAACATAGCAAACATCGCATCGCACGCAGAAAATTTAGACCCAAAACATCCCATCGCAACATAGCACTCATGATTTTGAAAACATCGCAACATCGCATCGCAATTTGTTAAGACATCGCAAACTTTTTTTTGCAAATCCTTTCAAATAAAAAAATTGCATAACGCCAAAGTTGACATTCTTAACTTCGGAATATAAGTTAAGATACTTAAATAGCATCAATCTATGAACTAGTTGTGAATTTTTGACATTTTTGTAGTCGTCGTTTTTTTGCTGATATCGTACATTTTTTTTGCATTTTTTTATTCAAAATTATTTCAAAGGCATCTATGCTTTTCGTTTAGTATGAGCCTTCTCTGTAAAATCGCGCTTGATGGTGATGAAGCCTGTCGTCTTCTCTTCGCAAAGCTACTCGCAACAGAAGCCGAGTGCAATGCCTGCCAGAAGCAAATCAGGATAAGCAATTGAAAGCCGGCAAATCTAAAAGATCATCTTTCGCTAATCCAATCATCAGAAAAAGCTTCAATAAATGAAGAGGCGAGAAAGACAGAATCAAAGCGATGAAGCAAGTCATGCCAAGTTTGTGGTCAAGGAAACTGGTATTTTGATTTTGCCGGTTGAGATCTCTAATCTTAATACTAATTAAATTATCCTACCCCAAATACCGACATCGCATCGCAACATCGCACGCAAATATTTCGGCTTGAAAACATCGCATCGCCAAAGGGCAAATGTCGGTCTCTAATCTTAATCCTAATTAAATTATCCTACCTCCCTCAAAAAAGACATGCCAATTAAGTAATCTACCTTCTACACTAGTTTTCACCTGAGGCTCTACATGCTTCAGCTCGCTCTTATTAAGCCAGCAGCCAGTTGGGGAGCTTTCTCCTTGGCAATGTCTTCCTGGGTGGGCAACACTGTTTCTCTTCTGTGGACACTAGAAAAATAATCACCTTTTGAATAACCCAATGTATGAAAAATTACCCTGGCGCAAGGTTTTCTGTTCGAATTGCTCAATGCCTGCCTTGAATTCTTCGTGCTTCTTCTCTACTTCCAGATCTGAACTTTGTTAGTTGGCTGATAATTTCAAATTGCCTTTGTATATTTTTTGATTAATCAATACAACGTCATGCTATAAGTTCTTCAAGAAAAAATCTGAAATTCTCGGTCTGATGGGTTTTCGGCATTTTTTTGCCATTTTAGAGCAGTAACGACTCCTACAATTCATTTACACAATAGGGTAATACGATCGTAAAAAGTCAGCTTCTTTTCAGTTTTGATCTGCAAGAGGTAAATAAATACGAAGAAGTCAGAATATTATAGTCAAAACTAGAGTAATGTGGTGTCTAAATTATTTATGTATAGAGGGTGTCCCAAAAAAATTCGGGCACCTTTGAATAATATTTGTTCTTAAGGGACCATGGTCACTGTGGTCTGGTAGTCCATCGCCAATTCAAAAAATTTTCCTAATCGTTGGATTACGTACGATTTTTTGTTATTGAGTTTCCAAACCTAAAACTAAATTCTATGTCTTTTTATTTGAAAATCAAGTTGAAAAGTTTGTACATAAGATCAATGATTAGGACAATTTTTTGAATTGGTGGAGGACCATTTAGAACGTGTGAGCATGGTCCTTCGAAGCCGAGCTTTTTCCGCATTAATTATTTCCATTAATTATTTTATTAATTAATTTATTTCTTATTGTCGACCTAATTTGGTAACAAGGATGGACGGTTGAAGCCCTAGGTCATAAGGTCAACACGAGCATATCTTCAAGTACGAGCATATGGGAATCAGCCACGAAGCGAGCCACGTTAATATCATCTTAAGAGAGCTAGACCTAGGGTTACAGCAGAATCAGAGTGCTCGGCACCAGCCTCACAACCGTTATTTTGACATCCTTGATTACACAAAAATCTTCATTTTGGACGATGCACTGGAGCCTTTGATAAAAAAATTAAGAAGTGCCCGAATTTTTTCGCGCCATGATGTAGAGGCTGTGTGACATTGATATTTAGAGAAATATTGGTCATAAATAAAGTCTGCGATATTCAAATACTTGCCTTCCTTGGTCGGCAAAACATTTTTTTCGTGTGTCTCAACATGCTTTAAATTCTTGGGGGAGTCCACTTCGCTTTTCAAGTCAGCCGGCAATTGGGCAGCTCCTCCAGAGTAGGTGATTTCAATTCTTGGGTGGAAGACATTTGGTAGTTGGTTTTTAAAATCAACACTGAAGCTAATTTAACTATATTTTCTAAAAATAACAAGTTTGACTATATAGAACAATATATACCCATTTTTGCATTGGTTATTTTTAGCGCCTGGTAGGCCAGTGTATATTAGGCGTATTGAAAGATGTTTATTGAACTACGAAAAAGTAAGAAAAATTTGTTTGAGTCTGTGCCATTGCACCCAAGCAGAAAATTAAAAAACTATAGAGGGACCCTTCATAAAATTGGTATCTATTGTTCAACAAAGCTAAAAGTTCACAAAATATGAACTGAACAAAATCGAAATCATTGGTAAACAATAGAAGCTATTTTTTAGTTTACTTTCCACTCTCAAAATGTCACATGGAGGGAGAGCAGGGGATCCGCAAATGAGTGGCAGATGTTTTTTTGGTGAGAAAAGGAAAGATAAAAATATGTGAGAGTGCATGGTTTAGAACAAAAAGGCCATAATAACACTAATAGTTTGGAAGAGACCATAAGTGATTGATTTCAAAGAGATAACAGTATAAAAACATAAAAATTCAGATATTTTTTTGTTAAATTCTCTGACTTTTTAAAATAAATATCAAACTCTTTATCCTCTTTTTGCAGAAACAGCTCATAAACAGCTTATTGATCAAAATTATAAGATTATTATTGGTATTTTTTTACCGGATAGTTTCTTATAATAATAACGTTATAAATGGCTAGTTCTAGAACATTGATTCTCAGAATTCTGAAAAAACCATCATAGCATGAAACAAAGCGTTGCGCATGCTTATATTTTTTTGCTTGTTCAGGTCACATGTTTAAATCTGTGTTAACTTACCACGGCCTATCTTGCTTAGGAAAAATACAAAAAATGGCAAAGAAACGCGAAAACGAAGAGCACCAGAAGTTTAAAAAATCCCGCAATTTTAATGAGATATATTAAAATCTTGAAGTTTTTGTTACTGTTTTTGAGAAATAACTGCAGGTTTTTGACCAAATCGACTTTTTGTGAGATAAGCCAGTGAAAATATCTGAACAATAATTGTATAGAAATCTTATAAATTCGACCAAGGTCCAAGGAAAATATTTATTTATTCATTTTAGAAAAAAACCCTGAAAGGCTTATGATTCGTGCCAACTGTTAAAAGATGTGCTGAGAGAATGGCAGTGATGCTGGAAACGTACAAAAATAAAAGGATTATATATGTTGATGTTGTTCTTGTCTTCTCCACCCTCCCTCCCTGCCAAGGTCATCAACAACAGGAGGTGGACTAAATTGATGTTGTGAATGTGTTGTACTGTTAGAATGTATTAGTAGTAATGTGTTAGTCATTAAGCAAGTGACTCACTCAGATCATTTTATACCACTACTACATTATTGATTCATTGCTTACTGGTAGGGATGTGTGGAAATAAAACAACAGTCAAAAGAATAATAATTTTCGCCAGTTAAGAAAATTTTAATTGTAGTTGAACATTTTTTTTTGCAAATTTTTTTTCCGTTAATAGAAAATGGCTTCTAGATCAGGGTTTCTATTCTGTCCTGAATTTTGAACGGGCGCCTATGAAATTTCTATATTTTAAAGACAGCCTGGTTATTTTGGAACTTACTAAGTCCGAAAGGCGCGGTTCATTTCATAATTTTCGTAAATTAAAAGTCTCTTAGGGGGCGGTTGGATTTATTCGCTGCCAGGGTCGAACTTTGTTCTAAATTGATTTTTGATTCTCATGCCTTTTATATCTAGTTAGTCTGATCAAAAACATCACAAAGATGCCGTTAATTTTTCACTCCTGCCGTATAAACCATCACAAGACACTGTTTTTCGTACTCACACCCTTTTTACAAAAACAGGTGTTGGATTATCGATAGGTCATACTGAATTAGCAAAATTAAGAATATAACAACCATAGATGTTAAACAACCATAGGAGTCCAAATTTAGCAATTTTTTAACTTGACTCATTATTGAGAATTAACAAGGATGCCAATACTAGGATGAAAAAATAATAGACAAAGGTCGAATTAGAGTGGCCAGTGTATATAAGGTCTAGTGTGGCGGTATTAAAATCAGATGTGAAGGCAGATATGCACGGCAGATATGACTTGAACCAATAAAACCGATACAAAGCTACACAATATTGATTGTAGCAAAGTAAAGGACAGCTAGCATAAGCACTACAGGAAAGAGAAAAGCCGACAAGTAAACAAAGAAGGTGGTGATCTCCCGAAAGCAGGAGAGCTGCTGTGCCTGCTATCTGCCCACACAATTCACAATCTCAGCCCTACAAAACAGAGAAGGTGGTGGTAGTGCTGTGTTAGGCAGATGAGTCAGCGCCAGATGGCTGTAATAGCACAGCAGCAAATAGAACAGTGCTTTAATAGCACAGAATGTAGGAGAGCTAAAAGAAATACACACCAAACTAATAGACTAAATTACAAGGATAAATATTTTTTTTCCTTAATTTTGCTTACTTTTCTGGTAGTTGTTTGGATGACGCCACCCCCTTCCTCACACTTCTACGATATTAATCTGTTATTTACTGTCAACATTTTATTTTTCGCATACATAATACTCGCTTACTTGCTTCCAGAAATTATAAAACACATCGTTGCCGCCAAATATTTTTCGCCAGAGAAATTCTTCAGTATAACCAAACGTGGACGGGCGCTGTTGCCGATTTCCGACGCCCAGCATCGAATTTTTCGACCGCACATGTATGAGTATAAATAATGACAAGACGAGAAAGCCGAGCCATTCATCGAATCTTTTATCAGCCCAAAATATTTTCTCAAATATCTTGTCGATGGTGAATAAATGCAGTCAGTCCATGATTTTTAATTAAATGCGAAAACCTTTGTATTGGAATATACGATCGCTCCTATAAACATTATGTTCACGCGACGAAGGGAGGGGGGGGTGAATGGGTGGCGTCATCGGAACAAGTACCGAACAAGTGTGTTGCAAATCATAATGCCAATATTTTGAACTATCAGTTCCAATCCTCATAGGTGCACACCCTTTTTAACCCATTTAATAAGTTAACTGACTTCTAGGGTCAAAAAGTGTTGAGCAATCGGTTGGGATTGATTCCAGCACTGTTTTACTGTCACAAACTACATTAATTTTGCGATTTAGGAAATGACCATCAAAATAAATAAAACCAGCCAGAAGCCATATATTAGGTTGAGGAATAATTATTATCCGTTTGTTAAAAATGGTTTTACATGTTCTTATCATATTTATACGTAATACACTATTCATCAGCCCTTTCTTTAACATTTCCAACGAGATAATATTTGTTTATTGATGATTAAAATAAAGGATACACGTGCTTAAAAGAAATGAGACGCAAAAATGGACAGTTTAGGGGTACATGCGAGTACTTCCATCATTTTAATTGGTCAAAAGTTTAATTTCGAGTTTAGCGTTATGACAACATCTTATCACCATGCCGTAACACAACTCAAGAGCTACAAAACCTATGTTACAGAACGTTGAGATAGGTTTTTTAGAAAAAATCGTATTCTCGAAAAATGACCAAAATCCGAAAAAGTTATAAAAACTTGGATTTCGGTGAGAAATTAATTTTTTCCAAAAGACCATATCTCAACACTTCGATTTTTAAAAGCCCTTCCAAACTAACATTCTTCACAAATAGCTAAATTTGCTGAAACCACAAATAGATGTTGAAATAGAATGAACAAAAAGCAGCAACCAAATGAGGGCGCCAACGGAAACCACCCCAACAAAAGCATTTATTCATCAGGAAGAGAGGGAGGACTGGAACAAAGGCTGAGCTGGCGCAAAATAGAAGGGGTTATTTATTTATTCTTTTCTCCGTTCTATTTTCACCTCTCCTTTTTATGCCTGATCACCAATTCCGCAATGCTATGATTCATTTGCCCTTTTCCATTTTTGAGGAACATTTTTTTGTAGTTAGAGCTGAAAAAAAGAAAAAAAAGTAAGAATGTCTTTTTTGACACGAAAGTTTTCCTAGCGCAAATATCGTATAATAAAAAATACAATTTTAGACTGCTTTTAATCGAAAAAGCTTGACAAAAAAGCAGCAATTCTTAACGAATTTTTTTTGTTCTAGATCTGATTTGTCCACATTTTTGTGATTTTTGGACCCGAGAGAGCTGATTTTGGGCGACTCTGGTTTAGCAACCGTGTTTTAGAAGAGATATTGACTGATGAACCTGAATTTTTGTAAAAAGGTAGTTTTGCTAGAAAAAGCTCAACAGATTAGACAAAAAAGGATCCGCAAAGTGTTATGACTCTTTCCTGTATTAAAGTCGAAGTATGCCTTTATAAAAGCACCTTCACTTCTTATGGTACGTTTAAGAACCATTACCGTCTACGGCTATGGGTATTTCGTATTTCGAATTGGCGGGAGACAGTTTTCACTCCGAAAATGTTTTTTGAATTATGTTTTGATTTAAAAAGTGATTTTTCATTTTCGATCGGTTTCTCTTGAAGTCTCTGCTATTTGTCGATAGTAATATATTTCATTTATTCAAAAAAAAATTCAAAAAACGTTTGTGGCTCTCCCTGTTATCGCCAAAAATCATTATAGCCGAAACGGTAACATCTTTAAATTTTTTGCGACAGCTACATGTTCATTTGCTTCAAAAAACAGATCTGGCTTCTGCTGTAACTTAAATAATTAATTAAATCTAAAGTTTTTTTGTTACTGAAAATTAAAGATTCAGCCGTTTCGGCAATAACGATTTTCGGCGATAACATGGCAGAGCACATTTTCGTAGTAAAAAACTGCCCCGCTTATTTAAAATAGAAAACACTTGTGGCCGTATACCGTAATCGATCTTTAAATTTGAAGTTGGTCACTGGCAGTCGTTACAGTAGACATTGGCGTTGGATTTTTTCATACAAGAGTATGAGCAGGGTTGACGACTCGGTCAAAAGCTTTGATTAGACGAGTCGAGTCACCATAAGTATGAGTTGGATTTAGAGTTGGCGTCGGAGTAAAAAATGTTCTTTACCTTGTTTACCTAATACCTTGAAACATTTTTTCAACTAAGGCAAAACCTTAGACGCAGGCTATGCCAGCGTATTTTATTTATTCATTTACGCAAAAGTAAGTCAAGCACACAGAATAACAAATACAATCACGCAGCTACTTACTAGTTTATAAATTTTATGAGATCAATTATCTCTAAATTCATTTTAAATAATTGGATAGTTCCGGACGTAATAATAATATAGGCAACTTATAGTAAAGCTTAGAGACTCTAATACAGAAATGGTTGAATCTTACATTGGTTTTGCACACTAGAAACGATATTTTAAATTCTAATCTTCTGGTTATAGATGGTTTTAGAGTGGCATATGACTAAAATTAACAATGGCAAATTTAAGAACAATTTTATGGTAGAAAACTAAGTCAAGCACTTTGCGTCTATATTGAAGAAATTTTAAACCTAGTAGTTTGAGCAATTTTTCGTAAGATGCGTTTTCGGCATAACGAGATCTGCGGATAAACATTTGCAGATACCACTTTTGCGGAGTGATTTTCGCGGATACAACTTCTGCGGACCTACATTTGCGGCAAGAATTTTGCGGAACGATATTCGCGGACCGACATTTGCGGAGCGAATTAAGCGAAGGATATTACCGGCAGTACTTTTGCGATGCAACATTTGCGGATGTGACATTTGCGGAAAAAACATTTGAGAAATTACATTAGCGGCATGGCATTTGCGGAACGACATTTGCAAAAATAACTTTTGCGGAGCGACATTTGCGGAATCACATAAAAACCGTATACTCTATAGAAAGTCTTAAAAAAATACCATTTCCACTAGTGATTTCAAAGTATAACAACGAAAGACAATAAATTTATTTAGTGAACAATAAGTACAGGGTGTTTCAAGAATTTCGAACACTTTTAAATCGCCATAACTTTTTTTGTAGACCGAATCTTTGAATTTTCTAAACGCAGATCGACTCAGAATCAAAAGCAATTTTTGGCATATAAAGTCAAAAACACGATTTTCGCTTGGTCCCCCCTATGTTTCGGGTCCTGGACTGTGGATGGTCTCTGGATGGGCAAGGCCTAAACCACAGGGGGAACAAGCGAAAATCGTGTTTCTGACTTTATATACCAAAAAATTGCTTTTCAATTCTGAGTCGATCTGCGTTTACAGAATTCGAAAATTCAGTCTACAAAAAAAAGTTATGGCGATTTAAAAGTGTTCAAAATTCTTGAAACACCCTGTAAATCGATAATATTTGGGTTTTATGTCGTTTCCGCAAATGTCGCTCCGCAAAAGTTTTTCCGCAACTGTCAACTCCGCAAATGCCCTACCGCAAATGTCGGTCCGTAAATATTTTTCCTCTAACGTTGCTCCTCAAATGTCGTTCCACATGCAAATGTCCTGCCGCTAACGACGCTCCGCAATAGTCGTCTCTGCAAATGTTATGTTCGTAAATACCCTTCTGCAAATGCAGATCCGCAAAAGTCTTTATGCAAATGTTACGTCTGCAAATAATCTGCCGAAAATGTGTATCTGCAGATCTCGCCATGCCGGTTTTTCGGGACAATCAGTTCTTAAAGAGCGGTAGTAAATCATATTAGCTGTCATAGATTGAACTTTTGGCTCTAGTAAACAATACGTTTCCATTTTTTGACTTGGTCCCCCTGTTGTTTTTTATTGAAAAACAGCTTGGTCCCCCTGTTGTTTTGAAGTTGATCATGGTTAAGGTGATTATGTTAACCACAATCACCATTATCACTGCAATCACCATAATAACAACCATAATGGACAGGGGGGACCAAGCTGTTTTTCAATAAAAAACAACAGGGGGACCAAGGCAAAAAATGGAAACGTATTGTTTACTAGAGCCGAACTTTTTCTAATTTTTTAATGTCCTTTGCATAGTTCGGATTAAATATAACAGTGTTAAATTTAAGTATCGGTCGGACGTAAGTTGTATACATTTGGGTGAGAAATTTAAGGATGTTTGAACGGATAACTTTGAACAAAGAAAATAGTTTGAAAGATGCGATTTTCGAGAGTAATCAATGTGAACTTTCCATTTCAGGTTAGGAGTAATCTTGATACCTAAGTCTTTAACAGAGTCAATAACCTCAGGTATATTATAATCATTATACTATAGCTAGAGTGAGGATTTTTCGACCAAGGTGTAAAACTGAACATTTTTCAGCTCGTTTTCAGTGCACCAGAAAGTGATAAAATTTTGTAGATCAGCTGAACGTTGAGGTTCAGAATAGATGACATATGCCTTAAATCATCAGCGAAAAATTTCTGAGTAACATTCCGGCAAAGGCATTTAGTAGTGATGTTAGAGATGTAAAAAATAATAAAAGAGGTCCCAGGACTGATCCTTGGGGTACACCACTGAGAATAGGTTTTGCATTGGAGTAAGAATCACCCACTTTCACGGAAAAAGATCGCTCATTTGAAAAACTTTAATCCACTTTAAAAGTGACCCTCTCACTCCAGTATTGTACAGTTTTTGTAGCAAAATAGAATGAGAAATAGAGTCAAAGCTTTTGAAATGTCGAAATAGACAACATCAACTCACTTTTTGTGCTCAACAGCATTGCTCCAATCATCAAGATTTTTTAAAAGCTGAGTTGTGACTGATTTTCGAAGACGAAATACATGTGGGAAGAAGGCAAAATATTTTTTTTTTCAAAAAAATCACACAGTTTCTCATGTATTATTTTCTCTATTATTTTTGATAAGGAGCAGGTAAGACTTATCGGCCGGTAATTGTTTGGATCAGAAAATGCCCCTTTTTATAGAGCGGAATAACTTGAAAAACTTCCAAATGCTGGGAATTTCACCTGTCATGATTGAGTACCGAAAAATATACGTAATGGGATAAGCTAAGCCTTCAGCACAATTTTGAGAAATATGTAGGGAATGGAGTCGGGGGAAGAGTTCACATTTGATGGTAAGTTAGGAGCGGATGTTAGGAGTGTGTCATAAAATTGAAAAAAACTTAAAATCAGGGTTCTCATCTGAAAATTTTTAAATAAAGTACATTTTGCAAAATAAAGTCAATTTGGCCTTTTTTTGGCAAAAAGAGCTATTTGTTAAGTTTTTAGCACTGAAAATAAATATTTAAATCTTAAGTTTTGTGAGGTTAAATGAATAAAATAAATAAAACAAATAAAGTACAGATCGGAACCCTGCTTAAAATTAAAAAAAGCAGTAATTCAAAATGGAAAAAAACCGAAAATTTTTTAACCCGTTTTTGTGCAGTTTTTTTTATCTTTTTAATAATATTGCCGATTTAAAACTCTTTTTTAAAACCTTATGAAGAAAGTATGACATATTAGAATATTGTATAGCAGAAAAACAAGTTTACAATATTTGTATTTTATTGAGGTATTGTTATTTTTTAAATCTTTCAAGCGTAAATAAAATTATTCACAGGAAAGTAAGAAAATAATATTTAAAAAAATTAGTGAAGTTTCCCCTCTCTTTTCATTAACAAAATTCACACATATAAAGGCTTATATGTGTGAATAATGCTTACGAAAAAAAGTATGCCTTGTTTCCCTGTGGATTTTTTCTCAAAGAAAAACTCTTCAATTTTATTTGACACTCGCGAGACCGATCGGCACGTCAGTATATTCCGGTGCGGAATTCAACAGAGAACACATATATTGGTTTTAATAAAACAGGTGGGCGCTACTTCGATATACAACCCACCCCAATAATCGGACCTTCTTTGATATACCGTTAAGTATATTTTGTATTTTGTTTTCACCTTTAATACATCTTTCAATGCATATATATCATTCGCCAAATTTTGAACATGATTACAGTTATACAGGGATGCGAATTATACTTTTAAAAAAAATCGTACCTATTTCAGGACCTTTGTTAACACTTAAAGGACCTGACCTCTCCTAGTCATGGCAATTTGTAATTTTTGAATTGGCGGGGACCATTTATTTTTTCCGTAATTATTTTTTTGAAATGCGAAAATATTTTTTTATTAAAAGTTGCGTCTATATTTTTGGTGTGAGTTTTTCCTTTTGGTTCTTGTTGAAATTTATTGTTGTCTAGGTGATCTGCATCTCTATCTAGGTCCAGAGTGAGCTGCGAAAGAATCTGTAAAATAAGTTGTATCATTTCCACATAACATCCTAGATAGTCTGGGTTTGTTTCCTCGCCACTTTCCTGTATGTGGGTATTTTTGCCGGGACACGGAAATTTCACTCTCTGGACATTTCACTCTCAGGGACATTTCACTCTCCGGACATTTCACTCTCTGGACACTTCACTCTTGAAACCATTATGAAAATTCGAAATGAAAACCAAGCGAAATTTCGTTTAAAATTTTCAGTAACCCCAGTTTTAAAAAGTTGTATGCCCCATGGAAAGAAGGTACCAAGGTAGCGCTCAGGTATCGGTACTCGGAAGAACTGCCTAGCTAGTGATACTTAGGTAGTATCCAGGCAGAGGTACTAGTGTCGAGCTACCCAGAAATTGGTACTCAGGTGGTGCTACTCAAGTGGTGGTACTAAGGTGGGGGTACCAGGTGGTGGTACTCAGGTGAAAGTACTCAGGATATGGCATATTAGTGTGGTATATTAGAACATTTTTTGAAGTAAATCAGACCCTATTCAGAAAGTGGATCACTACCTAGGTAATATCACCTAAGTGCTGCCACCTTGGTACTACCGCTTGCGTAACATCAACTTTTATTAATTTTAGAGAGGCCACCGATTGGTTTACTTTCTATTATTTGCAATGCGGAGTATGCTGGTCTTAGCCGCAAAACGGCCAACCTTCGCGCGGTACTTAAAGTATATTCGAAAGCTTCCCTATCAAAAATCTTTCATCTGATGTCGATTAATCTTGAAAACATATGTAAGTAGCAATTACTAATACATCCAAAATTTCGGATCCGAGAGGTAGATACTTTATTAGAGCAAATATTAGACCGAAGAGTGAATTGCCCCGGAGAGTGAAATGTCCTAGAGAGTGAAATGTCCTGAGAGTGAAATGTCCTAGAGAGTGAAATGTCCCAAGAGTGAAATGTCCTGAGAGTGAAATGTCCCAGAGAGTGAAATGTCCTAAGAGAGAAACCCATTTTGGCCGGGGTGTTTCGGCGGGGTGTTTCAGCCGGGGTGTTTCGGTGGGGATGTTTCGGCGGAGGTGTTTCGGGGTGGACCATTGAAGTACGACCTCAAACAACGAGAGATTTTTATTGGCAAGAAACAAACAATTGAACATCGAAGGATAGTGAACTTGCGAGAATACATTGTCTATTCAAAAGTGCAAAGTCTCAAGTAGTCTTCCATAAGCGTGCCAATAGAGAAATGTCATTTGGATCCACCCGAATTCGAATAAGCTTGACACGAATATCATCTCCCTCCTTGTAAACATCAGTTTCGTCCTGAAAAAGATAGTCTCACATCAGAAATTACTACTTCAAGACTTACTTCGCTTCTGTAACTGGCTGGAACACTGTCAGGACAAAACTCCGTATCCGGTGGAACGCACTGCTAAAATAAAACATGTGCTGTTAAAACAACCTTGCCAACTTAAAAACATGCCCTGGAGACGAAGCAAGTCAACGAACCTATGTTCACGAAAAATCCAGCTTTAGTCACTTGAAACACCTGAAATGCAGCGTATGACAACCTCGAATCCCCACCCACACAATTTTATATGACCGTTAGAGTGAAATGTCCTGAGAGTGAAATGTCACGTACCCATTCCATCGATGACTTGACCTTTTGAGGAACGAAAAACCAACGCCTTGAATTTGACCGGAAAGACGACAAAGCCACGACCTAGAAGTTGAATAAATACACCCGGAAATCGTGAAGTAAAATATTCACCTGGTTGGATGATGATCCAGCAACCCCACCTGAAAACAAAACGAGAAAAGCAAGAGACGGCGATGGTAAAGAAATAAAAACTTATCTAATACAACGGCACGCAACTCACTCTGGACCTAAATAGAGATGCCAGATCACCTAGACAACAATAAATTTCAACAAGAACCAAAGGGAAAAAATTCACATCAAAATAGACACGCAACTTATAATAAAAAAATATTTTCGCATTTCAAAAAATAATTACGCAAAAAATAAATGGTCCCCCGCCAATTCAAAAATTACAAATTGCCATGACTAGGAAGAGGTCAGGTCCTTTAAACGGACGATTATTAATGTCAGCCCAGATCTTTTACTCTTTCAATAAACTTCTGTAACTTTTTTTTGTAAAATTCTTCATAGCACCTATGACCACTTATTGTAAACTATGGGTATGTTTGTATAGAGTTTATAAAAGGGTGGTATTTAATTTTGGCCGTAAAATACTGAAAAATGGCCGTAAAATACTGAATTTTTGGCCGTAAACTTTTGAATTTTGGACATAAGCTCGAATTTGGCCATCAAATACCGCATTTTGGTCATACATTGTTGGATTTTGGCCATAAACTAAAATATGGCCATGAATTTTGCGCATCGAAACTCATAGTGTCTGTTGTGTTGGCTCTTCCATCTTCCTTTTGTATGATATTTTGCGTGCACGCTCGAGTTCGGTTCATCAAATTAATTTTCCTCAATTTGCAGATATTACTGCAGACAATGAAGGCGAGCTACGCGCCGGTTTCGTCCTTATTCGTCATCGAGGTCCTGGGTTCGTGCGGATCGGCAGCTTTTTGGAGTGGCAAGTCAAGCGGTCAGCAATGTGGTTCGTCAATTCAAGGGAACTGGCGCTAACAAGAATCAATTATAGTTATCTTTTTCTGTTGTCATGTTTGCTGTTATTATTTTTGCCTGCATTTGAGCGATGTGTTTAGTAGTGAATAAAGACTGCTGTCCCAGTCTTATGATAGCTTTTTATGGACGTTTCTAAAGTTTGCCACCCACAAATTCGGAAAGGGGCCGCTAGAGTGTTATGCTGCCCGATTTTTGGGATGTGGGGTATAGTCCAATTGCTCCGTGTTAGGAAAAAAGAAGAAGACCATTACAACGATGACTGTTTAATTCTCTGCCTGCTGTTAAAAAATGTTTACTTTTGTTGTCGTTGTTCGAAAATAAATGAATGTAGCCGATTATAAGGTGTGAATGTTAATAGGTGCGATAAGAGATGAAACATTGAGATGTGGTTCAGGAGGAACAGAATGTTTGGATTAAAACATTTAACACATAAGTAAAATGTAGGTATATGTATAAGCGGTCATTTGTGTATCTGTTGTTTATACGGTGGAATAATGGAGTCTATGAATAGATGGTCTATATATAGACAGGTTGAATTTATGGCAAAAATTCAGTATTTCAGGGCCTCATTTAGAAAAATTCCATCGAATTTGGTGTCAACCACCTCGGAATGGGTGCCTACCCAGGTACTAATTGCAAATTGAGATTCTAGATAGTCAAAACAGCATTTTGGTCCCAACACAACCTGCTCAGCACACGATTTTGGGTTGAATAATGGAGTTAGTTCAGCACTAGGATAGATGAAAAAATTTCGGGCCAATTGACATGTGGACCAATTGTGCTAGAACCAGCCTGAGTTAATGGCTAAAATCTAATAGTTTATGGCCAAGATCCAACAATTTTTAGCCAAAATCCAGTATTTTTTGGCCTAATTTGAGTTTATGGCCAGAATTCAAAAGTTTACGGCCAAAATTCCGTATTTTAGGGCAGGTCGAGTTTACGGCCAAAATTAAATATTTTACGGCCATTTTTCCCAATTCTACGGCCAATTTTAAATATTATCCTTTATAAAATCTATTTTTTTGAAGTATATAATCGAAGACAATGATACCCTTATCGACCGTATCTCAAAAGGTATTCTGGGCTTAATTCACCTTGACATGATCACCTTCAAAACAACAGGGAGGACCAAGGCAAAAAAAGGGGACCTGAAGGTGAACAGAGCCGTATTCTGGCCAAAACTTGGCCAATTTTAATGTTGAAAAATTAAAACCACGTTATTTTCGCCCAGAGTCATATCATTTATTTTTTTCGCCCTAAGCGTTTGTTTTGGACAACAAATATTCAAATTCGCTCCCATCTGCGAAATCAAGGACTCATTCGAAATCAAGGATACATAAAACTCGGTTATCCGGCACCCTAAAAACCGACCTCACGGTGCCCGATAAACGAGGTGCCGGATAACTGGGGTATCAGTTGACAAAGAATAAGCCAAACTTAGCCAAATGAAGTATATATAAAGGTACCGGATAACTGAGTGTGCTGGATAAATTAAATGCCAGATAACCGAGGTTTAACGGTGTCCTAAAACTAGATAAAATCAAAAATAAAGGGTCATTTTCGTGTTTTTCGCATAAGAATCAGCCTAAAGGGGCACTTAAGTTCTGTCCTGGAAGAATTTCTCAAGATATGATTGGTATCGGTGACAGAAACTATGATATCACTAAAAAGCGAATTTTTTAAAACTCTATACAAACATACCCCATACTTTACAATAAGTGGTCATAGGTGCTATGAAAATCTCAGGCAAAAGGTGCAAGATTTGACTTGCCATAAATGGTCAGCCATTTAAGTGTTAAAAAGTTTTAATTTTAGTTGCTATATGGAGATTTACCTATTTCGAAGAGAACAGTTTAATCGGCTGTATAACTGCTCTAAAATTAATATAAAGGATATACCTTTAGAATTACGTGTGCACACAGGCAAAGGCTTGATAGTTATTATTTTATGTGCTATTTTCTACGTAAAGCTTTTTCATTGAATATATATTTATTTAGATTAGCAAGTCTCTTGTTGTCCTTAGAAAAAATAAAAATTTTAAATACTCGAAGGTTTGCTTGAATTACTGAAAAAATTTTAATTATGGATTATCGAAAAGTTAAGCCCACATAGTTTGGTTCAGCCCAAAACTACCAGATGGCCAGCTCTATATTTCATTGTTTTTTCTAATTCTGCCGAATGATTTTCAAAATATAGACATTTAATTATTGGAGGAAGTAACCGTTATTTCGTAACCCCGGGCTTTTATAATTTTCTTTTCAAAAATCAGACAAATCTCAGAAAAAAAATCAGATTTTGGGACAGAAAATCAGATTTTTCATGAAACACACAAAAATGGTACACTTTTCAGAAAAGATTCAAATAAATAATTTTTTTAAAATTCAAATGTTTTTTGTCTCGAACGGAATTCAAAAATTGACAGTGAATTTTTTATTCAAAGAGCAGTTTCTAAAGTAAATCAGCCATGCTGAGCACGAATCTGGTGTCGCAATTGCAACTTTGCAAGTATTCCATATCAAACTGTATTTTGAGAGAATTTTTGGCTCTTCTTTTCCATTACTAGACAGTCTGAAAGCTTATTTTATGTGACTTTAAATCACTGTGATGTGCCATTTTTTATGCTGATTCTGAATCTGTAATCTGTTTCATGGCTGCATGTCTCTGTGCGAAAATCTTCTATAGTTTTCGTACAGATGTAAGTTCAAAGAACAGCATAACTTGATTCTTTTTGATTTTTACACATGATTATTCTTGTGAATAAAAGCAAGTGAAGTAGTTAACCCTCCAGATTTCATGCATTGATTGATTTACGACCCCCTGTCAATCTATGTTTTGCGGGAAAATTTTGCGGTAAAATTCAAATCGAGTTAGAGAGTCAGAGAAAACTTTTTCTTGTACAGTTTTTCATGGGATACAATCAATCAATGCATGAAATCTGGAGGGTTAACTACTAAGTGACACAACATTAGAAATCCCAGACAAAGGGCTTTCTTATGAGCATGAAAAAATCGATGAAATAAATGAATTTGAAGCTCACTAGCTTAAAGAAAAAACCCTACCTGACCTTGATAAGTCGTCACGAAAATTAGGCTTTTTAAGGCTATTGCACTGGAGGTAGGCGGAAAGGTAGCGAAGTGAAGAGGTAGGCGAAAATGCGGAATTTCCGGATTTTAACCGCGGCAAAAATCCGTGGAAAAAAATCCGGAATTTTCGGATTCTAATCGCGGCGAAAATCCGAAATTTTGGGATTTTCGCCGCGAAATCATTTATTCAAAAAAAGAATGTTTGATGTTTTATGTGTCTCTAGCTTATTAATTTGCATTCCTGCTTTAGCGTTCATGATAGTTGTCTCATTTGATTGCTTTGTTAGACAGCCTTGTTGTTTTATCCTGTCTTTATTCCAAAATGTATATGAAAACTTTCGATTTTTGAATTCCCGAAATTCGAGAATTTCGCCGCGGCGAAAATCCTAAAATTCAGGATTTTCGCCTACCTCCATTGCACTTATGTTCGGAGGTGCGATTTGTGATATTCGTGCTCAGCAGGTTCTAAACTAGAACCCTTATAGGAACCGTTATTACAGTCGGGAATATTCGTGTTGAAACCGGTATGGACAGCAAGAGACTGTATTTTTCATTATCGACATTTTGATAATTTCAGACGTTATACATTCCATGCTCATTTTCTTTGTGGAAACACAAAGAAAATGCATGCTACAAGCTCATGCTCTACATCTGTGCTATCGACTTATCTGCAATCTGGTGTTAGGTTTTGTTCAAGGATGGTTAAGCACTGTGGGTGCCGTTTACTGCTCTTATCCCAACTGTATTTATTTAGCTGAGTATCAGTTACATGTGAATATTTTGCATTCTGTTAAACTTTCTGCTCAAATTGCATTTAAATAGCAACCTCATATGAAAATTCTGATGCTTTTTTCGATATGCCCGCCCTCCGTAAATCTTTTTGTGAAAATATTACCCAGCACCACAATACTTAAAATTACTTGACGGCTAAAAAACACATTCTGTATTGCTATTGAAAAAACACTAAGTTTTGGGCACTTTAACACATCATGTTTTCATGACATTTGAAGGGCAAAAAGACAGCATATTTATATGGATAGAAAGACCCCTTGTCTGCAACGGCTAACTACCAAACCACCAATTGAAAATGTTATGGAAAATATTTCTAATCCACCATGTGCTTCCGTGGCGCAATTGGTTAGCGCGTTCGGCTGTTAACCGAAAGGTTGGTGGTTCAAGCCCACCCGGGAGCGATTATTTTTTTAAACTTTTTTTTTTAGAAATCCACTATTTATTTAAATTTGTTATCAATGCTAAAGTAAGGCCAGCCAGGGAACTACATTTCGGCACAAGTCCTTAATAAAAAGTGCCATTTTAGTGCTTTTTAGTAATTGAAAAAACACTATTTAGTGTAGGCACTAATTTAGTGCCATTGGCATAATACAGTGTTAGCACGAATTTTGTGTAATGATCACAGCATAAATTTGGTTTTGTGGCCAGTTTTTTTAAATGACCCGGTTTTTTAAAAATGTGCCCAGTTTTTAGTGAAAATTCTTTAGATTGAGGACTAAGTCAGCATATTTTGGCGACCGTATCATAAAACATCCATTTGCTGCTGTTTCAGCATTGAAAAGTACGCTTCATCTAAGGTAAAATAAATAAAACATACTCTGTTGAACACAGTGTAGTCAGAAGTCGACACATGTTCCCAAAACTGGGGTAGATGACACGTTTTGTCCCGACACTTCTGTCCCATTTTCAAATTTTCTTATAAGTTTGAAAATTGTCACATAATTTTCAATGGTACTTTTTCGTTGTGTCTTATCATGTTTCCGTTGACCCCCAGGGCTGTATTACTCCCACCGGTCATTAAAAACATTGCTTCTTTGTCAGAATCGTGCCCTTAACACGATTTAATAATACGAAAAAGCTTTTTACCAAGAAAACACTAAAATGGACAGCTAAGTACTCTAACCACTATAAGGCACCCCAATTACCCATAAAACCCCCATATTATGACCGTGGCTATATATCCAAATGTAAAGTATATATGCTGATATTGTTACCCACGGGCATATGTGTTGCTATCCATGTGACCACTTAGTAATGACCAACAGGTACTACTCAGGTAATTTACTTTGGTGGAGGTGCTACACATTCGACAGACTATATTGTAACACTGGCACGAGGACAATTCCGCGAGAGACAATTCTGCGACGGATAATTCCGTGACAGATAATTCCGCGGAATTTCAAATTTCGGCATTCCTGTTAAGAAAAACCGAATTCTGACACCAGATTCGTGATCAGAATGGTCGACTGCATACTCAGGTGCCTTTAAATCTAAAACTCGTGGTCAAATTTAAAACACCGATTTTTTTTTCAAAAGTCTTTTTGTCTGGAGTGGAATCTGAAATTGGACAATACGTTGAAATTTGAAGAAGGTGAGTATAGAATCCACCATGCTGAACACGAATCCGGTATCAGAATTTGGTTTTTCTCAACACCAACGTCAAAAATTGAAATTCCGCGGAATTATCCGTCGCGGAATTATCTGTGACGGAATTATCCGTCGCGGAATTGTCTCCCGCGGAATTGTCGCCGTGCCGTAACACTCAAAGGAAAGAACAAATTTTAAATATAAATAATACGTCTTCTATTCCGTCCACAAAGAATTCATTTTTAGCAGGACCGGTGCTTACTAGGGTTCTCTACCTTGGTAGTTGCCTTGAGTGGCAGTGCTCAATAAGTCATACCGAAAAGTAGTATTTAGGTAGTGTTTGTGCCTGAGTACCCTTGTGAGGATACCTAGGAACAGAGAAGGTAAACTTTTTTAATGTTAGAAGAAAGAACATCTTTCCCAGTCCTAACATTTGCTGACCTACCCTTGCGTGATCCTAAGCCTAATAAATAAAAGTAAAAACAATACAACTCGAAGTGCATCAATATGAAGTTTAACGCCAGTAAAATATACGTGGGATTATATATCCATAGCGTTTCCACATGTCTGTACGCGGACCTAGCGATACGCTGACGTTCCCATCGCCAAAGCCAAGAGTCAAGCATCCTGCTCCCTTAGATGTTGCAGCTTTAAAATTAAATTTCAGATAATATTCAAATTATAAGAAAATTTGGATATGAGACAGAAGTGTCCGAGACAGAAGTGTCCGCTTCCCCAAAACTGTGCATAGTTTCAGCAAAACTAAAAAAATTTCGAAAACTAGGTCATTTAAAAAACTGGCCACAAAACCAAAAGAATTGGCCATTTTTTTACACATTCACTGGGCACTTTTCCTTAAATCTGAGCACTTTTCCGTTTGTCCATAAAATGTTATAGAATTCTAATTTGAATGTTTGTTGTCTTGCTGGACACGGATTCAGTATTAGCATTAGAAGATTCTCTATAATACGGAAACGTGATTTAGCACTAAAAACATGATAAGCACTAAATTAGTGCCATTTATGCTGTGATCATTACACAAAATTCGTGCTAACACTAATTTAGTGCCAATGGCACTAAATTAGTGCCTACACTAAATAGTGTTTTTCAAGTGCTAAAAAGCACTAAAATAGCACTTTTTATTAAGGACTTGTGCCGAAATGCAGTTCCCTGAGGCCAGCTCTGATTTTTCGTCTTTTAACAGGTCATGTGTTTTTCGATAATTGTTTTTCCAGGATCCCTTTCTAAGCAAAATATCTCAGGAATCCAGATCACGCAGCAGAATTAAAAAAAACAAATGCTAACCACTCACATAAAATGCTACAGATGCTATAGATCCACAAAAAATTTTGAATTATTTTTCGGAAATGAAATTACTCCAATGAAAAGTATCGTCTACCATAAAAGTGTTTGCAGTCTCTAAAATCTGAAACCAAAATTTTCAAGTCTGCTGAAACCCAGAAATAGCAAAAACACAAAACTTCAGGTCTATGGATGACAGAAAGTGGTGCAGAAGTGTGTTTGGCTGTAAACCGATGCATGGCCATTTTATCACCGAAAACCGAGAAATTGTTTTTGACGGTATTTTTGTGCTTCTAATCAGGGTGGGATTCGGTCGGTTAACCGAAAACCGGGTTTATTGGTCAATAAATCGAAGCCGAAAAACTGACCGAAAAAATGCGGGAAACCGAAAACCTTAGCGAAATACGGTTTATTTAAGTCAAAAATTAAACCGAAAACCGGGTACAGGTCGTTAACCGACCGAAAATTTTTGAAAAACCGAAACCGAAAACCGGGTTTGAAAAAAACCGGTTTTTTTTAACCGACCGATCTCAAAAAAACCGACCGAATCCAACCCTACTTTTAATGCTTGAAATTAAAAAATAGCATAGGTTGGCGGACATATATCTGGTTATCCATGCTAACCATTTATGGAATTTATATTGCAATATTTACCAAACCAGTCCTTTTTACAGGACTGCTATTTAGTTGGTCTTTCAATCCTTTTATAGGCTATTTAACAGACAATAATTCAACGGTTGGTTTTTGCAAGATTCACGGAATGTAAAAAGTAATATCTTTTTAGTATGTTAATTATTTGCACACTGTTCATGACACCAGTGTGGCAATTATTCTGCCTGTTATCTACGCGGCTTCCTTTTTCCTATTTGTAGTTAAAACAAAAGCAGCGAGAAGTCAAATTAAGGAAGTGTCTAGAAAACAGAAAATGGTAATTGTTTTACTTGTTAGTAAAAAACTGGGTAATTTTTTCAGTGTTGGGCAGGGCTAAGCACAGGCCTGACCCGGCGCGGGCCAGGCTAGACGAGGTGTTAGTATAATGCAATACCAAAGAGTTTGTGACAGCCTAGGCCCTAGAATCTGCCAACTTTTTACTTAAATGATCATGGTTTTTGCGAGCAGTTGCATGTGCAAAATTTGAGTTGGCGGGGGACAGTATTCTTTCGTCTCGCACTGTGCTCTTTGGAGTCATGGCGAACCACTCCAAAGAGTAAAGTTTGAGACGAAAGAGAAGTATCCCCCGCCAATTCAAATTTGCACATGCGCTGCGCGCAAAAACTATAGTCCTTTAAATTTTTAATATTTTTGGGTTACATTTAATTTTGACCTTTGATTTTTTTGGCGTATAAGTTTTTCAGCTCTTCTCGGCCTTGCTTTTATTTTCAGGGCCGCGGCCCGCCCAGTCGAGCCCGTAGATCTAATGTACCCCGCAACTATGCGTTCATTAATGGCGACGACCCATTGATAAGTAGCACCCTTGAAGGAGCATGCCCGTGCCTTTAAACAAGTTAAGGCGGGCAACAACGGTGCAAAGACAGTAAATTTTTTCGAACCATTCCATCTTCACTCGTTTCGCGTTCAATCTGATATTGATGACCTTACACTTTTTTTAAAAGGATGGCAGAAAACTTGAAAAATCAAGAAGAAAGCGCATGAAAAAAACTATTGGTCCCGTCTTTTGTTTGTGTAACCGTGTAATTTTCTAAAGACGATCACCTGTACACTATACATATATGTACTGTTAATTAGGTATCTTGGTATTACATACTCAATACATAGGCAAAATACCTGAGCACTATTACTTTTGTAGCAGAATTTAAGTATCACCACCGATAAACCCAGGTGTACTTATTTGGATATATAGATACCACAACATTCATACCTGGGTACAAAGATAACACAGGCTGCAATGTGAATATACAATAAGTATATTGTAAAAGCAAAAATTAAATGCAACTTTTAAGTTTTTGAGAATGTTTTTTTGTAAGTCAGTATTTGAAAAATTTCCGGGCTTTTCGGCCGGGCTGACACTCTTGCGGGCCGGACCTTTATAGTTTAGCAGCGGGCTGAGTCGCCTGAAACTCGGCCCGTGCACAGTCCTGGTGTTAGGGAAAGGGTAATATCCACCTTCTGTATATAGATTGAAAAAGGTATACCGTATTTTTTCTAATAGAAGCCATCCCGAAAATCCAGAATTTTTCAAATTTATTCTTAGCACTTTTGAGAAATTTTTAATCAGCTCTTGCTTATGTGTCAGACCAAAATGTAGCACAGATTTATAGCAGCCCAGATTGAATTTCATGTAGCCTAGATTTCTAGCTACATTTTGACATATAAAATGAGAGGGACGACAACCAAAAAAGAGGATCACAAAAGCAAAGAATAAAGTTTCGAATTTTGGAGAGGCTTTTATTAGATGAAATACGGTATGCTATTTTTTAAGAAAAATCAGGTTTTTATAGCTTTTAATTGTTGTGCATTATTGTGTTTTAGCTATTCATTCAAATCCTCATAATTGGTTTGATTCATCTAGTAGGATGTTTGTTATACGCTAGTCTTCCTTACATCAACTTCGCTGCAGAAATTGTTTATCTAGCTCAATTTTTGTGGTATTTCGCTCACGGTGGGATAAATTTCTTGTGTCCAGGTTTTAATTAGTTACTCTAAGGTATTCCTCCGTTTCTCTACCTGACTATGAACAAAACTATAAGAAATGACTTATTACGATCTTTTAAAGAATTTGTTCACAAAAATGAACTTATTGGCGACTCAGTTGACATTGCAGTGCTTAACAACACTGTGAAACCACTTGTTCTACATGGCAGTGTCTGAAGATAATTGTGGGAAATTGCTTTTTTAAAAAATAGAAAGAAAACTTTTTGTGCTACACGCAGAAAATTTATTATTTATAATGTTTACTTTCTGTTACAAGATATTTAAGTTATCCTATTGCCTCTAATTAAATCACCACCCTTTTTATTGACAAAGATTTCAAAGTTAAGGACATTTTGATCGACAATTTCAGAATTTCAGAATTTAGCGTCCAAGAGGATACGAAAAAAAAGTTTACACACATAATAAGACAATTCATGATTTTCGACATTGCTGAAGCTTGAGTCTAGACATCAAATAGTACATTAAAAATTTTCTTTGTATAATTTTGTGGCAAATTTATGTATATGTTTAAGATTTTTATAGTTTTGAATGATAAAAACCTGTACGAATTTCACTGCTTCACCAATAAAGTTTGCAAAAAAAAGAAGTATTCGACTCCAGTAGCAAATAATTCAACTCCCCCCCCCCCCCTCACACTTTCCCTTTAAAAACACTAGGATAAAGTACTCGAACATTAGCCCCAGACCATAATAACTGATGTAATAAAGTCTTTGGGGAATTTTTAAGCTCATTATTTACAACAAAGGTGTTGCTACGAAAAAAAATCAAGATGTGGGTTTGTAGCCCTATTAATCTTCTTTCAAATATTATATAAAGCTTTTTGGAATAAATTAGAACAGCCATAATTCGAGTCCAAACACAGGGGAGGTTATTTTGAGATATTGTCAGGTATTTTTATTACTTTAAAGCATGGTTCGCAAAAACAGCAAATTTGCTGAAATGCAGCAAAAATAATTGGCGTTGTGTGTTTATTGAAACAGCAAAATTGCAGCAAAAATGCAGCAAATTTTTGCTGCATTTCAGCAAAATTTTGCTGCATTTCTCCGTCTCCCACATATTACGCGTGTTGCATTTTTCCAACTATATTTTTTGCTTCTTTTCTTTCTGCAGTCAGAAAATATATGAAACATCCGTATAACAGCAATACCTAGGCTATATGCAGCCCGTAAAAGTCACTCTGAAAGGGGAGGGAGGGATTTTCATATAAGCATCGGCTAGGTCACAGGTTCAAATCCACCTGGATGCATGACCTATTTTTCACACCATTTTTCATATTTTATTTTCAAGTTTGGTATGAAAATAATGCTCATCCTCATGGCTATCCGGCGAGACTATCAGTGCATGGTTAAACAACTATAACAGCTGAGTTGAAGGCTGAAGCCTACCTGAATCAGCTGCCTCATTTTGTGTTTTCCTTGATTGATGTTTTGTATCTTCTTTACAATTACACATTTTTTATACCAATGTGTAGCCATGATTCTAGGCTATAACTTATATCTAAGCTATATAAAGTTGAAAATCGGATTTAGTAATAAAATTTAAAATCGTCCAATCTAAGGCCATCCTATTCGTCGAACATACTCTCTTTTCTCTTGATCAAACCTTCGCGAGCTACCAACTTTTTATAGTAATTTTAATGTGAAAGCATTATATATTATTCCTCGTGCAACTCTGACTCTAAAAAAGGAACAAAAGAAAGAGATAAGGACAGATTAGAAGGATGACAGCGAAGACGAAGAAGGGATTCAGAACTTTTCAGACACCTCTTGAGCCTAAAAGCTTCTAGGATTGACTTAGGTTTGGTCTATCAAACGAAAAAATGCTGTAAATCGCCAATCTAAATGGCGAAAATCTTAAAAAAAATTATAAGTTTACCATCACTCACGATCAGTACTCAGGTGGCCCGATCTTCGTAGTTGAGTAGTTGGTGGACCCAGGTGGGGGTACCAGCTGGTGTTACTCAGGTGAGGGATACCAATATGAGGAGTACCTAGGACGGGAATAACCATGAGGTAGTACTCAGTGGTGGTACCCAGGTGGGGGAGTACACAGGATAGAGCTACGCAGAAAAGAGGTACCAAGGTGGAGTAGTATCGAGTAATCCAAAAAGATTCGGAAATATTGAAAATTTCGCGTAGGTAGCTTCTTGCCCATCGACTTACCCAGGAAAATCGGTGACAGAATTTAAGCTACCTGTAAGCTCTTCTATACGAAACACAAAATATATTATACTTAAACAAATATGAATGAGTTGCAGACAAATAAAATTCAAACTTAAACTTTTTTATGATTTTCCGAATTTTTCCAAACCATCCTGTACACGGGAGGGGTACTCAGGTGGGATCCCAGTTTGGGTACCCAGCAGTCCTCTTGTCGGATAGACATTAGAATGAGCATTATTTTCATACCAAACTTGAAATAAAATATGAAAAATGGTGTGAAAAATAGGTCATGCATCCAGGTGGATTTGAACCTGTGACCTAGCCGATGCTAATATGAAAATCCCTCCCTCCCCTTTCAGAGTGACTTTTACGGGCTGCATATAGCCTAGGTATTGCTGTTATACGGATGTTTCATATATTTTCTGACTACAAAAAGAAAGAAAGCAAAAAATATAGTTGGAAAAATGCAAAACGCGTAATATGTGGGAGACGGAGAAATGCAGCAAATTTTGCTGAATGCAGCAAAAATTTTGCTGCATTTTTGCTGCAATTTTGCTGTTTTCAATAAACACACAACGCCAATTATTTTTGCTGCATTTCAGCAAATTTGCTGTTTTTGCGAACCATGCTTTAAATGGGCATGCTCACGCTAATAAGAGGTCATGCTCGCCAATTCAAAAAAATTCCTAATCATTGAACTTCTGTACGGGTTTATCAACTTTGTTTCTTACAAAACAAGGCCTAGAATTTAATTTTAGGTGACGTTTGTTAGAAACCAAGTTGAAAAATCTGTACAGAAGTTCAATGATCAGGAAAAAATTTTGAATTACCGGCACCACTTTCTTATTATGTATGCTCTTTTAAGTGATGAAAAATCAAATCGCGTATTGAGCGTTACAAAAACATTTGAAAACTACGTTGTAGCACAGTTCAAAAGCTACAACACCCGCATTTTTGATTTTTTTCGTAGCAATAACTGGTGGACAAAAGTCCTTGGACAAATTTTGAGCTCACTTTTTGAAATAAAAATTTAACGATGAGAAAATTCCTAAAAATAGGTTTTGTAGCCTGAATCTCCTCTTTCAAATGGCATATTGCTTTCAGCTTGACTATTTTGGATAAGTCACTATTTGGCTCCAAACACTTGTCTGGTCATTTCGAGAAGGTTACCAACGTTTTCATCACTTTAACTGGTCAAATGTTTTATTGAATTTTAAGTGTCACTGCAGAATTTTATCACCATGTTGTAGCGCAGCTCAAGAGCTACAAAACCCATATTACAGAGTGATTTTTGAATATCTGATGGTTGAGATATGTCCTTTTGGAATAAATCATTTTCTTGAAAAAATGACGAAAACGCAAGTTTTTGCCAATTTCTCGGATTTTGGTCGTTTTTTTCAAGAAATTGATTTATTCAAAAGGACATATCTCAACCATCAGATATTCAAAAATCACTCTGTAATATGGGTTTTGTAGCTCTTGAGCTGCGCTACAACATGGTGATAAAATTCTGCAGTGACACTTAAAATTCAATAAAACATTTGACCAGTTAAAGTGATGAAAACGTTGGTAACCTTCTCGAAATGACCAGACAAGTGTTTGGAGCCAAATAGTGACTTATCCAAAATAGTCAAGCTGAAAGCAATATGCCATTTGAAAGAGGAGATTCAGGGCTACAAAACCTATTTTTAGGAATTTTCTCATCGTTAAATTTTTATTTCAAAAAAGTGAGCTCAAATTTGTCCAAGGACTTTTGTCCACCAGGTACTTTCTTGTAAATAACGAGCTTAGACGTCCCCAAGGACTTTTGTTACATCATAAACCGCATTAGCCTAAGACATTTCTTAGTCCCGGCTAACATATGGTGGCCTACCTTAAGCCTAGGCCTTAGATTAAAATGTCGGAGTCCCTAGTAGTGCTACGGAGTCCTTTATAGGGGGACGGTGGAAGACGTCAATCAAGATTGTCAAACACGCGGGGCACGCGGGCTAAAAAAATCTCTCTACGATTGCATATTGACAAAATATGGCTTTTTCTAGTAATTCTAGAAATTGTATGTCAGGAAATTTGCTATTGCTATTTAATTTTACGATTACTAAAAAAAAAAGACAGCTGTAAATGACTGAAATTGTTCACAACCGTTTTGACTTTGGCGAGCTGAATTTAACAGAAACAGAATTTTAAAGCCTTGGCACAAATTCTAATCAAAATAACACAGTAAAAAGAAGAAGAAGAAGAAAATGTGAGAAAGAAAATAACATAATAAAAAGCTTAACAGGTGCAAATATGCTCAACTTCAAATTTCTGTAAAACAAAAACACGTCGACCTCTTAGCATTTAAATATAAGCTCTCAAAAATCTAAAAAAGCGAGAATTTGATAAAAACTAAACAAAGTCATACAAATATTTTGTTGGTAACTCACCATGAATCTTTATTTATTCCACCCAGAAGAGTTCAACACTATTTACAACTGCACCAATATTAGAGTAGAAGATGTGCCGTTGGAAGAGCGAACACATCAATTAAAGGACTACTTACTATTGTTTCGTGCGGTTTGTTTTACATCCTGTATGTTCCTTGTTTTGCTTCTATGTACAAACACAAGCACAACCCTTGCTATAGGTATCCTCCAAAAATCTATTTACACTAAAAAATAAAGGTTTTTAGATTAATGTTGTATATTGGAGCAGTGGATTTTTTTGATTTTGTGGCTGCTAGGCTTTGTGCATGGCTACTGGAGCATGATAGGAGCAGTTTATTGCTCTTATCCTAACTTGATTTATTTGGCTGGAGTTGCAGTGACAAGTCAATTTTTATAATAAATACAGTAGTGTTTCAGTGAATACAGTCCTACCAAAGCTATTATTTCTGTAGGATAAAACCAAGGCCCCAAATATGTCCTTATTTATAGGATATGTCTTTATGCTGGAATTCCAAATCTTATTTTTTTCCGGAATTTTCAGTCAAAATCTTATTTTTTAGCAGCAATAGAGCAATAAACACTGGATAAAATAGGATATATTTGCCAAAATTCTCCAAATTGTCCTTATTTTAAACAAATGTCCTCATTTTTGAAAAAAAAATCTGGGAGCCCTGGATAAACACTTTCATGTAATGGATAGTTAAGTGTACGCAAATCCTTCTCAGAAATTTTCAAAGCAGCTAGGTAAGCATTTAGTTTTTTTAGATGCAAGGAATTTTCAACCTTTATGTAAAGGACTGTGCTCACGGTGGTCTGGTGGTCTCCGCCAATTCAGAAAATTTCCTAGTTATTTGATCTTCTGTACGGATTTTTCAACTTGGTTTCTAACAGAACAAGGCCTAGAATTAAATCTTAGGTATAGTTTTGTTAGAAACTGAATAAAAAATTCGCACTTAAATCCAACGATTAGGAAAAATGTTGAATTGACGTTGGAACACCAGACCACCGTGAGCGGCATGGCAAGATCTGCGGATAAACATTTGCGGTAGGTTATTTGCAGACGTAACATTCGCACAAAGACTTTTGCGGATCTGAATTTGCGGATCTGCATTTGCAGAAGGGTATTTACGAACATAACATTTGCAGAGACGACTATTGCAGACCGTCGTTAACGGCAGGACATTTGCATGTGGAACGACATTTGAGGAGCAACGTTAGAGGAAGGATATTTACGGACCGACATTTGCGGTAGGGCGTTTGCGGTGCGACATTTGCGGAAACGACATAAAACCCAAATATTATCGAGTTGCTTATTGTTTTACTAAATAATTCATGGTCTTTAGTTGTTATGCTTAAAAGGCAGCAATGAAAATGATATTTTTCAAAGACTTTCTATGCAGCATACCGTCTTTTATGTGATTCCGCAAATGTCCTGCCTCTAATGTAGCTCTGCAAATGTTATTTCCGCAAATCTTGCGAAAATCATTCGGCTAATACTCTCTGCTTAAGTCACTCCGCAAAATTCGGTCTGCAAATGTCGTTCCGAAAAAGTCTTCCGCAAATGTAGGTCCGCATGTTTTATCCACAAAAATGAGTTCCCAATAGTTGTATCATCAAATGTTTATCCGCAGATCTCGCCATGCTCGAGAGCATGGTCTTTTGGGACATAATCAAAGACAAAATAAATTATTATGAATAAAGAATGCACATTTAGAGTTTTTTTGTCTATTTTTTTATGGGTTTAATCAGACCTGAAACGAAAAAATTCCTTGCTATCTATCATTCAAGCTTACAAATATGCTTTAAAGTATTTTGAGCAAAACAGGTGTATAAGATATGTCTTACCCTATTTTCGGAAAATGTTGTCGAGGGGTTCATCTTAAATCCCAAAAAAAGTTTGAGTAGGAAACTTCAACTAGGCATCAGAAATGGCAGCAAATTTTGATGTGAGAAAATCACCAGTGTGGATAAAGGTACCTTAACATGGCTTTAAGTCAGCGCGTTCTCTATACTTTATATCAAGTTGATCGCTAAAAAAACTCACACAGTGAATTCTCAATACAGTGCGCTCTCACATACCTTAGACACGAACACAAAACTCGCTGCCGCCGTGCTGGAGCTGTTTATGAAGAATCCTAGCAGCGAACATTTCAGAGCGCTGGCAGCGGCGTCGGCGACTTTTTTGGCGACGGTGCAACTATGCCTGGAGGCCATGCTTTCTCTAGGACTGACTGTATGAATACGTTTTATTTAATACAATTTATTGAACTATAAATATAAAGAATTTCCGTAAAAGAAATATACTTATAAAAAACAGGGAGTTAAACAACACGTGGGATTCAAGGCGAAATTTCGAAAAAACCGAAAAAGCAAACGGGGGCGAAGGCAAGCAATCGGTACCCATTCTCAACTAGGGCCGCTGTTTTTCGCAATGAAAAGTGTCATTGAAATGTGTGAAGCCGGCGATAGCTTTCTGAAAACATACTTTAAGAAGTATAATTTGGTATTTTTTTTTAGCAAGGATAATTAAAAAACCTATGCCCAGGTTCTTGATTGGAAACTAGGGGTTTGAAAATAATTTTAGTGTAAAGTATATTTGAGATTTTCGTTATTCCAGGTCTTGGATGGCAGAAAGTGCATCACAGATCTTTTTAGCCATCAATAGATGCATGTCTATTCTGTGTCCACGGTTAGAAAAAAAAATATTGGCGGTTTGCAATTGGTTTTAGGGTACTAAGGTTAAAATGCAGCATGATTTAGGAAGCTTAACTTTTTGGTGGCTATTCGTTCCTACAGTTTATGGCCTATTTATTGCTATTTTACAAAGCCTGGTCTCTTTACTGGCCTTTTCTTTGCATGGTCGTTTAACCCTTATGTGGGCTACCAATTGGACTCCAAAAATATTGTAAGAAATTGAAAAGCAAGTAAAACCGTAATTCTTCCAGCTATCCCTAATCGCGCAGCAACAATAAAACCCTCAGATAAACCACGTTTTTGGGGGGCTCAAAGATCGTTTACCTGTCAATAAATGTCAGGATTATATCTAAAACAACTGGTACGAGAAAGCAATCGTTCGTGATTGGCCGAAAAGATGTGTACAGGAAAGGCCATTTTTGGACTATATCTTATAAATATACAGGGTGGCGCATGAATGAATTTAGCCAATAACCTTTTTTTCGACATTTCAATGAGATCTATTTTTTATCGAAGAGCTGAGAGGATGCGAAATTGAATGATACCAAACTTGCAAATAATTCTTTAAACACCAGCCAACGACAACGGACAAAAAATAAAAACAATTTTCATTCATAACTCTGTTCAACACTCTTTCCATTGACATTCAAGCAATATTGACTTTCAAGCAAGTAGACACCAATCGCTCTGTTGACCATCCGTGCGGCAAACACATGAAGGCGCGCTCAATTTGAAGACGAAGCTTATTCATGTTGGCGATTGGCGTTGTGTAGACTCAGTCTTGATCCATCCCCAGAGAAAGAAGTCGCACGGCGTGAGATCAGGCGAATATGGAGGCCAAGTGAATGGAGCAGGAGAAATCAGTGTTCCACTGCACATCCATCGCAGCGGAAAGTTCTGCAAGTTCATCCGAATGCTGCCACACTTTCGCCCTCTTCGATGAACCATTCGACGCACTTTGCGTTCTCTTGAGACGAGTAGACCATGGCTAGAACAAGGAAATTAAACTTTTTATTCAGTCCCGTTTTTAACAGTGACAATGACGAGAAAAATAGACAGGTTTTGTATCATTCAATTTCCATCCTCTCAGCTCTCCGATAAAAATAATTTCGTCGAAACGTCTAAAAACAAAAAAGTTATGGTCGAAATTCATTCATGCGAAAAAATTGCGCCTCTCTGTAGTACCATGTGAGTACTAAAAAGGTACTAAACTTAGTACCATGGTACTAAAATTGAGTACAGTCGACTCTCTATATAACATAACTCAAGGACCCGGCAAGTTACCATGTTCGACACCTTATTGACATCCATTTTTTCAAGCTTTTACTAGTTCTGTTTTGACAATCTGGCCCCAAATATTGCAAGGATTCCAATTTTGCCGATCATTTTTTGGAAATAAAAATTTTCTTCTCTAAAAAGCAAAAACTCGATTAAAAAACAGAGTTATGTTAAATAGGGTTTTTGCCTTTTTAGGCAATAAAAATTTAGTTTTATGAAAAACGATCGGCAAAATCCGAATCCTCACGATATTTGGGACCAGACTGTAAAAACAGAACTGGCAAAAGACTTCAAAAATCAGGTTAAAAAAAGCGTCGGACCCTAGCGGGAACGAACTTCTGACCTTAAAATTATGTTATGTAGAGTTATGATATATAGTGTCGACTGTACCATAAGAATAGTACTCTTTTATGTATGGTACTAAATTTAGTACCTTTTTGGTATTCACATGGTACTATATTAAAGGACCCTGTCTCTTCCTTATCATGGAATTTGAAAGGTTTGAATGCGCGCGGGACCACAAAAATTTTGTCAATAATGTTTTCGAATTATTTTTTTGTTTGCATTTTGAATTTCAAACTTTATGTCCTATTTGATAATAAATCACACTATGACAGTGACAGTTATGGAGCAGTGAAAGGCGATACCGTATTTACTGTATTAACTCCCCACCCTCTAATAAGTCCCCACCCTACGGACCTTATATCTCAGCCTAGAGCGAACATTTTGCAAATCTGTTTTTTTGCGTTTTCTTAGTTGCCGCGAGTTTACCTGATTACACTTTTCAGATTTTGGTTGAGCACCCAAAAATCTCAAAATTTTTCGATTTTTTAGAGGTTGAAAAATAACTCCCCGTGGGGACTTAATACAGTAAATAGGGTAAGTTATCCGATCTGGCATTGTCAAGCAACGTTAGGCTCGACTAGTGATTGGTTCTAAATTTTGAACAAATTTACTGATTTTTTTTCTAAACAATAGGCAAAAATAAAAAACAATTCGAAATTATTATTGACAAAATGTGTGTGGTCCCGCGCGCATTCAAACCTTTCAAATTCCCATGATAAGGAAGAGACAAGGTCCTTTAATAAGATATAGTACCATTTGCCTTCCCTGCCTGTGTAGGCCTATGCCAGTGCGATTGAGCTATCTGAACTCACTATGAAGTATTAAAAGAGCTTATATTAGTATGTAAACTATTTCCACACTGTCAACAATTGTTCAATGGCTGTATTCATGCCCTTCATATACATAGTATTTTTTGCTGTCTTTTTTGCACAGACCAAAAAATACAAGGAATTGAAAAAAAATCTGTTAGTATAAAACAGAAAAGGGTGAGTACTTTATTTTGTACAGTTTTGTAAAATAAAATTTTATTTTTCAGCTTTTCGCGCAAATCATTATAATCGGTTCAATCCACTTGTTTGGGTGTATACTATATGTATATTTGGGATATGTTCAGGTAAACTAGCAAAATAAGTCTTTTAAAGAAGCTCATGATTATTATATTATAATTTTCGCTAAATAAAAAATCATATAAAACAGGTAATAAACCATTTCATGTACTGCATAACCTTTGTCGCTTTGGAATATCGCTTTCAGCTGAGGAAATATAGATATTTTTAAAATAGAGAACATTGTGAAAATGGAAAAGTTGAAAATGTTCATTTTTCTGACAATTTGGCATTTCAATGGTTTTTAAAATGTCCATATCTCACCAGCTAAAAACGATATTTTAATTACGTAGAATATATTTTGTAAAATGATTTATCATGAATATATATGTTTTTTATTTGTTAAAATTTTAATGAAGCTTTGAAACATTTATAATAATCACGACCATTTCAAAGCTCTTTTTCTATGTTGTGTCTTAACCATTTTTCGTAAAACATATAAGCATCTGAACATAAAATAAGTTGCTTTCAAATAGTTGATACACTTCGTATTAAGCTATGAAAAGGGCCGAAAAACATGCAAAAATAATTTTCAGCCAATTAATATTTCAGATCAACATATATCTAATCTACATCGCCCAATTTTTGTGGTATAGTGCACACGGATTATCACCTGTAATTTACTTGACTATGAATGAGACAATAAAAAAGGATAGCAAAATATTTTTCTACAGAGCATTTGGAAAATATTTCGCATATTTTCATAAAGGATCTTCTGTAGAGCCCTCTTCTTATAAAACTTCTGGCTCAAGGACAGTACTAGAAGCCATTGGAAGTCACCAGAAAGCATGCGGCATTAGATAAGTAAAATACAAGAAATCAGTTTTAAGGTTATTGTTGTATGTGTTGTTGTAGTAATTTTTTAATGGTTTATATACTAGTAGTAGTACTTCCGCTGTTTTTCCCTGCCCAAAATCACCTTCTAAAATTTTTTGGCTCAACAAGGTTAAGGAAACGCTTCTAAACACTTTCTAAACTAAAAATCTTTAAATTTGTAAAATAAAATTGCTTACCACCCTTCAGAGGTAGATGCTCATTTTAAGGTATTTTTGACTACTTTTTAGATATTTTATGACAAATAAAGGTAAAAGTGATAAATTTTGAACATGTTTTTACTTTCTGGGGCCTACTGCATAAAAAACAATAGCATGCATGCTTTTTTCAAAAAAATTAGAAATTAATTTTGAATCACTTTTGAAAAGTAGATTAGGGGTGGAAGCAGAAGTAGCAAACTAGCTACTGGAGTGCATGGTAGGACTTGAATTTGAGATGCGCACACACAAACTTTAAACACAAATCACCCGAAAGTGACTCTGGATGCATAAAAAATGTATGCCTACCGGAATTTATTATGCGGTAGGCTCAGTCAACAAAGCTATGTTAAAATTCCATCTTTTTGGGGTATGTGGGCACCTTTAACAGTGTTTTGCTGAGCTCACCCGAGTGAGAATCTCACTGAGAATCCTCAGTGAGAATCTCACTCACAGGCTGTGAGGAGAAATTAAGAAATTCTCACTCTCACTCACAGCCTGTGAGGACAAATGTCATTCTCACTCACTCTCACTCACAGGGCAAAAAAGTGCTTTCAGCAAAACACTGCCCTTTTAGGTTAAATCACGTTGATCCCCCAAGGCGAAAAGTCAAATTTTGGTGAATTTTTTTTCCAAAAATGGCTTTCCGCCACCTAAAAACTCATTTTTTGTGTGTTTCACATGCTGAAAGTTTGAGCCTAAAATAGCATAAAATAATGAAAATTACCGTATTTGGCAGAGCACCGTATAGGAAAGCTTTTTTCCAAAAAGACCAATGGAAATGACTAAAATTTACACTGTATGGAAAATGTGATGTTCACAATTGTCTTGGGTGTTGCACACTGCATCAACATCCCGACGCTCAAGAGTCTGGTGTGTTATAAAGCCTCAAATTGGTCGCGACAATAATTTTTCCGGAAATGAAAGAAATAGCTCCGATCACTTTCCATAACGAGCACCATACTTTATATTTTTTTTGTTTTAGTGTTTTTTGTCAGAACAAACTGCAAATAATCACTCAAACAAGAACAACAGTTAAGAAATTGAGGAACAAATGAAGAAAAACAATGTGTCTAGGTGGAGTCGGATTTCGATCATCGAAGCAATGATTTTATTTCGCAGTCGCCCCCGCTTTAACACTCAGCCATTGAGTCCGTTGACTATTTCAGTCTAATCCGAGAAACCGTGAGGATTACGACTAATTCATTATGAAAAAAAATCAAACCGACAAAGATTTGAAATACAGAGAGGTTCGTTACCGCTTAGGGTCCAACACTTTTTTTTAAGTAAAATATGTACGACTGGAGCCCACACTAGAGACATTGTTAAGGGGTTTTTATTCAACACACACATACAATGCACGTCACATAGACATAGAGGACTACTAATGACTGGAGATTCTTGTATGACTGGCTTTTTTGACCACTTGGCTGGAGACTTTGCTGATGCTGGAGACGACTGGCTTAAGAGCTGACCCATTGACTGCTTGGACGGAGATGAGGACGAGGCTGGCGAACTGAGCTGCTTCTCTTCTTCCTGCGGAGTGGAGACGACATCGTGCATATTTGAATATGCAATCTGGATCTGTCTTCAAGTCGAATCTATCACCACATGATCAGCTGAGAGACTCTGTCTATCTTTGATTCTGATGTGGACACAGCGATGGACTCGTTTAAACGTTTGCACACATCCATCACCTATACAACCAAGAAGTTAAAGGTAAGGATTCAACAAACGGAAGTGGTCTTACCTGATGTGATAAATTGATGTCAGACAAGTGGATAAGGGAGTGCCTGCTAACAAGTGCATTCAAAAGAAGTGAGGAAGACTGCATCTGAACACTCTCCTCCCGAAATGTATCAATGAATTGAAAGAAGATGTCCATGTTGAGTATGACTGAGACTATGTAGGCGTTAAATAAATAAATTGATTTATTATATTTATAATAATATTTATAATTATAACTATAATTTATAATATTTATAATTATTATAACATAAATGATTTAAATTCAATAAATAACCGATCGACAACCAATGAAGTTCGCGCTTAAGGTCCGCCGACCCCTCAACTGTCCCAGTGTGCGGCTCTTTGTCTTGAACCCAGAGGACTCAGAATGTGGATCCCATGAGAGGAGATACGCCAGAGATCTGAAAAGGTACCCAAGCCCCTATCGGAACCGAAGTCTGTATGTGCCCTTCAGGCTTGCCCTTATTCAACGTAAACCCAAAAGTTCCGGATCCCTTCGGATCCGGCTGGATGTGACCGTAGTCTTTACTGTAAGCCACTGAGTACATACGGTGCTTTTCGGTTGCAGTCAAATTCAAACCTAACTCACCACCGTCTCCTGAAGCCTGGATGCGGATTGGCATAGCTGAGAGACAAGATGCGAAAGCAATGAAGCGAAGATTCTTCATTGCGAAATGCTGTAGTGCGAAAGTGCGTAAGTGCGTAAGCCCGAAAGTGCGTAAGTGCTGCGTGCAAGCGCGAGACTTCTCACCAGACACCCAATTTGATAGCTGTGAATGAAAGAGGATGAAACATTGGAGTTTAATCATGAGAGTTAAGAATTGAGGGTTAAGTAATAGTGAAAGCGTGTGAAGCGCTTGTGGGTAGAATTCGTGCCAAGATTTGGCGCGAATTCAAATGAGATATTATGGGTGCAAGTCATGTTTTGAGTGACTTGTGGATTGCAGGGTGGTTTTGTCCAAACCACCCTTGTCCCTACCTTACATTTAGCTCTATTTTCCGAGTCTTTTGCCGAATTCGATTCGTCAGCCTAATCCGAAACACCGTAAGGGTCACGATTTTGCCGATCGTTGCCAATAATTTAATAATTTTACCGTAAAGACACGAGCCTCTAGATATAAGACCACCTATTTTCAAAAAGGGTGGGCAAAGGGGGTTGTTGTTTGGTGTGGTGGGATTTAAGTGGGTCGTGGTCTCGAATTTGAAATTTGCATACATTTTTTAGAAACTTGCCATTGCTTTTCAGAAATTTGGGGTCAAAATTCAATACCACCCTTTGTAAATTATTAATTTTTAATAGAACAAAAATTCAAAAAATCATTTGCTTAAAAATTGATATTTTAAAATCGCTGAAAAAAGATAACGCTCCGGGTGGGCTTGAACCACCAACCTTTCGGTTAACAGCCGAACGCGCTAACCAATTGCGCCACGGAAGCACATGCTGATGCATGTATAATATATTAAGATACTCATCGATTTAAAAAAAATGGCATGAGTAAATTTGTCCGATTTCATTACAAAATCTACTAAACAGCAGGTATTGCTGTGCTTATTTTTTCTATCTGAGCTCACCTCTCTACAAACCTATATCTAAACCAAAACAAGTATTTTAGATCGTCGTTTATTTCATTGGCTCAATTGCAAAGTATTTTTTTATTAGTTAAATTGTTTTTTTTTATATCTCTTTCGGGTTTAGTAAGGCCAAAATTTTTAATTTACCATTTTTAGATTTTTATGCCAATTTTTTTATTAGACCAATAAACCAGGGCTCCCAGATACTTTTTTCCAGCATAAGGACGTTTTAGGGTATTTTACCCAAAATGTGCTATTTTACCCAGTGCTTATTGCTATTTCGGTACCAAAAAATAAGCTTTTGACGTAAAATTCCAAATAAAAATAGATTTGGAGTCTTCAAATAAGGACAATCTTATAAATGAAGACGTTTGAGAGCCGTAATAGGTCTCGTAAACGTGAAATCAAAAAGCAGATGTAGGTCATAAATATCATATTTTCAATTTTTCGTTTAAAATTTTGAGTACACACCAGTCGAAAGTCCAGACTTCATGTCAAATATAAGAGAGAATGTGGGAAAATAATTTTCTCGTGTGGAAAATTGTGAAAAGTCGTATTTTCAAGACGTTTTATGTAGCAAACAAAGCATAGAATCTCTTTTTGGTATTAATTAGATGAATTTTCTAGAAGTTAGATTTATAAAAACTAGAAGCTATTTGAAGTCTGGATCCCTTTTTCTAGTCAAATTCGAGGAGTTTTTCACTTTCCCGCAAAATTTATTTGAAATGTTCATAAGTCATCTACTGCCCATTTTTGACTACAGTCGAATCTCGATATAACGAACCCTCTGGGGGACGAAGAAAATGTTTGTTATATCAAGGGTTTCGTTATATCGAGGTTTCACTACCTTAGCCCCATAATGTGCAAGTAAACACATGTTCTATCTAACCTCAGTTATGTTCTTTTTGTTCTTATTTTCAACCTTTGGGTAAAAGTATCATCAACTTAAAGTCAATTCAAAAAGCGCACCCCTCCTTTTTAAAGGGAAGCTGCATGTTGCGTGGGATTTTAGACTGTTGTTGTTTTGTTTTCTTAACCACATCTTTTATTGATAATGTCTGATCTGTCAATAAATCCTTTGACCAACTTTTTACGCAGAATCCGAACATGTTATGGAATCAAATACCTTGCAAAAAATTTCATAAAAACATAAAAGTTGACCAAACCATTCATGCGTATTTCCCCCACACATTCTTTTCCTATTCGAAATCGTGTTCTTGTCACTGGGGTTTTCGCCTGCTTTTCTGGACAGTGAGTGCGCAACTTACTGCTGAGACGGTAGTAATGACAATGAGTTACATGCTGAGTGGTATGTTGCTTAACAACTGAAAAAGTAAACCAGAAAGAGAAGGCTTAACACAAGAACCTTAAAGAGATACGTGAGGGAAATGCGGCATGAATTGTTTGGTCAACTATTATGTTTTCCGTGAGATTTTCGAAGTATATTTTCTAATTAACATTTTCTGATTCTGCGTGAAAAGTTGGCCAATAGATGTATTGACAGATGCGCCATTATCAATAAAATATGCAGCTAAGAAAACAAAACAGCAATGTTCGAAAATCCAACGCAACATGCACCCTCCCTTTAATAAGAGGTACATCAGAAAAAGCACCTCGGAGCGTCAATCAGAGTAAATACAAAAAGAGGGCCTATCAATAAATAATAAGAATCTGTGAAAACTAAGTGATCACTCATGCCCAGAGCAGCAAAGCGAGAAGATGAGGCTTCGTATAGCCACATGCTGCTCCTATAGCCACATATTGCCAACCCTGAAGAAGAGTAATCTTTTTATTTGGTTCTATCGGAGAATCCGGTCCCATTTTTGCCTTGGTCCCCCTGTTGTTTCTTAAGCCTTGGGATTGTCAAAAACCTATCCTATCGCGTTCGTATCCGATTGTGACATTTTTATTGATTATTAAACACAGGACATGTACAAACTAACAGACTTTCACGAATCATAATTCTCGATTCTATGTATCATAGAAACCTGTCCAAATAACTTTTCCAGCACACTTGTTTTATCCACGACGGCATTTTGACGAAACACAGCTTCGGCAACGTATGAAGAAATAAGCCCAGATCTTGTTCCACGGAGTCGCTTAATTTTGTGTTTCACCAGCATCCAAAAGCCTTCTACTTTATTTGTATGCACTCGAATGGGATTGTTGTCTCGATCCATATCATTCCTCAAAAACAAAAACAATGTACTAGGAAAATATTTTGGATATATTACCGTGCGAAATTCCTTTTGTGGCAAATACTGAAGTGCTTGTATCCAATGGGCTTCCCCATCTGCTTCCCGAGCTTCCTGTATGCTGGCCAATCATCGCTCATAATGGTAGTTCCACGCTTGATCTTTCTTCTGATAATCTTCAGCAGTGTCTTCTTCTTGCGATCAGGAACCCAAAATGCAAAAGCTCTGCCATTCACACCACGCTCGATGCCTCCAAGATCCATTGCTGATGTCCTGGTCGCCTTGATCCGCGGTTGTATTTTCTCTTACTAATGCAGCTTTCGTCTATCTCGATTATCTTCGAAGGACCTCCGATCGATTTAGCATTGTTACAATAGCTGAAAAAATAAAAAATATATTGGCTTCTAGCTTAACCCTTACTTTTGGCAAACTTCGCGAAACAAGTTGAACCAATCTACTACCGTATTCTTGTCAAGATCAAGTTCTCGGCAAGCATGTTTATTATCGAAATCACCGGCCCACATGTATGACAGAAGCAGTAATGTTGAAAGCGATAAACTGGACTTGGAAAAGAAAGAACCATCTCTAATTGACTTGGATGAGCACTGGACACCCTTTGATTTGCACTTCCACTAAAAAATCTTTTCAAAATGTCTTATAAAACGATAATTTACTTGTATCCCATCTTGCAACTCGGCACGTTTGTTGATATTCATCGCTTTTCCGCATTTGCTGCAATTCATACAGTTCTTGATCAAGTTCAGTCCAACAAATACAGATAGCACATCTTCACTTGACAGTTGGAACAGCTGACGTAGTCGAATTGTAGCAAACTGAAGCCTTTGACTGAGTTGATCACGCTCGACAAGAAACAATTGCATAACGCCGATCTAGAATTAATTCTAATTACATTCCAAAACAACAGGGGGGACCAAGGCAAAAAAAAACAACAGGGGGACCAAGGCAAAAATGGGACCGGATTCTCCGATAGAACCAACCCTGAAGAAGAGTAATCTTTTTATTTCTTCCATGCATAAATGCACATTTTATTCGAAAGTTTCATTTTATCAACACTTTTATTTGCAAGGTTTTTTTTTAATCTTCGTTATATCGAAGCTTTCGTTGCATCGAGGGATCATTTCTTCGCTGTATTTTGAACAAGTATTCGTTATATTAAGGGTTTCATTATATCGAAGGTTCGTTTTATCGAGGGTATACTTAATTGTGTTTTGGTCAATTCCAACGAAACTGAGGTGAGGGGTTCGTTATGTCGAAGGTTTCTTTGTATCGAGGGTTCGTTATATCAAGGTCCTGAAGTTTTTTTTATCTGTACAGAGTCTTTTAAAAAGCTTCAAATTTTGTTGTTGGCTTCACTAATACATATTTTCGATATTCACTTATACTTTTAAAGGTTCACGCCTTCAATGGCAAAAAAACTCTTTGCTCAGAAGCAAAATTAACTCTTAAATTGATGATGATATAGTCGTAGGTTTGAAGCGACTTGTCTACTGGCTAAATCACAAAATTTCGCCAATGCTACAACAACATCCATTAGCTTTGTTTGGATATGCCCTTTATGGGACTATAGTTAATCGAACTGAGCTTGACAAACTGTAAGTTTGCACAGTTTTTAAAAGTTAAATGTATTGTAAGTTTCGCATATTTCTAGCTATGTTCCTTATGCAGACTACCCACTTAGTGGATTTCCAGCATATATGATGGGTTCAGGCCACTTGCTCTCCAGTCAAGCTGTCTCTGCCATTCTCCACGCCACTAAAAGTTTTTGTATTACGGTTCTTTTCCATTATCGGGACCACCCTTTTGAAAGATTTTTTTCACGGTTATTTAGTAGGTTTTTTTCATGTTTAGTGTGGTGATTGAGGTGCTTATAATCAAACTTATCACCTTGACTACTACAGTCAGACCTCGATATAACGACACCCCAAGGGACCGACCTAGGGGTGTCGTTATATCGAGGGTTTATTTGACTGAATTCTGGTCAAAGCTGACCAAATTAGTGGCACACTTGAACTTAAGCCACAGTCATTCATCTTGGGGGACCAAGGCAATATTTTTTTTTACATTTTTCGATACAAATAAATTTTTGCAAAAAAGTGTAAAATAAATTGTTTTCGAGTCTTTTCAGTGATTTTTATGCAAAATAATTATTGGTATTTGAAAATGTAAAAAAAATTTCCTTTGTCTTCCAAGCTGAATTGACTGGGGGGTCATGTTCAATTGAGCGGTGGGGGCTAAGTTCAATTTAGTCAAATTAGTCAATGCTTGGATGTCGTTATATCGAGGGTGTTGTTATATCGAGGGTGTTGTTATATCGAGGGTGTCATTACACCGTTGTCACCTTTATAATAAAGTTCCAGAGGCGTACATAGGATTGCAAAACCTTCCTGACGGAAGGGGCTAATCCTTATTAAAAATACTGACGGGTGGGGCTATAGCCCGGCTAGCACCACCCTGGATACGCCAATGTAATGTTCTCCGGATAAATGTGAAAAAATTCTTTCAGAAGGGTGGTCCCGATAATGGAAAAGAACCAAGTTTTTGTATAGTCACACTTGTTCTATACCTGGCTTGAACTTCTGGCTTTACCTGACATTCCTTGCATATTTTAACTACCGTATTACCTCTAATGAGAGCCCAGGGCTCTTATTTTTCAACCTCCCTTCAAGGGGGGCTCTTATTAGGACATGGGCTCTAAACAGGACATGGGCCTTATTTTTCAACCTCTCGGTGCCGAAGAAAATCTTTACGCCCCATCATCAAACCAAATAAATTTTATTCAAATTTTCTAACAATCAATATGGTGAAATGCGGTGTTAAGCTCACTGATATCATCATTTTTAAAGATGAAAGATTCGATGCACTTGCCACCCGAAGGATCCAAGTAAACGGCTGTCTCATCTGCAGCAAAAATCTGCTGATAACTAAAAGAAAGACATGAAAACCCTCACAAAATCCTCAAAATCTTACTTGTTTTTTTTGGCGCACTTATGAGACGTAAAGCAGAAAATCAACGATCTTCTTCACGTAGTTGATTGGCGGTTTCTGGCAGACGGTATTCGGAACGCACAGGAGAAAATTATGACGCGCTAGAAATTGCCTGAGCCATCCTCTACTTCCCTAAAACTTCTTTTTAAACAGGCACAGAAATGGATAGCAAACCTTGAATTCAGCTTCGTCTTGCTCAGCATTAAACATGTGCATGGCCTTCTGCTGCAGGAAGGTGTGAGAGGTTCGAAGCTTCTTTGACTGGCGCTCTCTGACCCAGATTGCGAGTTGTTTGTCGAGCTCCTTGAACGTCTTCTTTCGACCTTCTTTGGGCAACTTCATTCTTGTAACTTTTCTGCTGGCTATGAATTCCTAAATATATCACAATCAATGAATAAAAGCAAAGACAATTATTACTTGATCTTGTGCAACTGCTTTTCCTGCTTCATCCAATTGCGCACTTGCTTTCGATGAATTTCGAGCTTGACGGCGGCTTTTGCTTTATCGTTTTCCTTCGCAAACTTGACGACATTAAGCTTGAATTTCGCAGATTAAGACTTTTGCTTTCGTTGTGCTTTGACCTCCTCGTTTTCACCTTCGGAGCCACTCCCGACTTGTTCGCTTTCCTCTTCAGAAACACTTCCGTAGTTTGCGATACATCCAACTTACTGTAAATGAGAGATTACACCAAAAAAGAAAATTGCGATCAGCAAAAAAAAGCCAGCAAAAAAATACAGTTTTTTTTTTATTAAAGGGGGGGCTCTTATTAGGTCATGGGCTGTTATTTTTCAACCTCCCTCCAGGGGGGGGGCGGCTCTTATTAGGACATGGGCTCTTAATAAGACATGGGCTCTCATTAGAGGTAGTACGGTACATTATTTAATGATTTTATTGAACCCAAAATACATCTATTAGGCTTTGTTGGCAGTTTCTGTCTTTAATACAAATACAAGCAATTCTTAATCGAGTGATTATGCATGTCTATAAGAAAATGGGGGAGAGGGTGGATTGCCTAGATTGTTGACAGCCAAGGTGGACACAGGCATCATCACTCTACCCACCACCAGTCCTCCATTCAAGTTCTGTTCATTCTCGGACTGAGACCTTCGCACCCCATTTTTCTTGCGAAGCACTGTTTGGAAGATGGGGTTGGCAGCTTCAGTGTTGCTACTTGTGCTACTGTCACTCTTGACCACTCCACCATGCTCTAGAGGACTGGCAGTTCTGGAACTGAAGGTAGGCGAGGTAGTTCCGCTACTGGGTGTCCAGTCTGCTTCAAACAAATCAGAGTTTTTGTCTGGCACAGTGGTCTGACCATATGTGCACTCCACAATCACTGGCTCATAGCTTAGAAGCACATAGATCTTGGGTCCAAACAGGAAGGTGAGCAGGATGGTGCCGATTAAATAGAGCTCCAGAATGGTGATGTAGTCCTGCAAAATTTATTTGCAACGTTGAGGATATTAAATCTTTTCAAAAAACAGATCACAAAAAAAAAAGAAAATTATTCATAAAAAATTAAAAAAAATTAATCGTTTTCATTGATCGCGGGCAAATTATCAGATTTAAAATCCCTGAAAGCCCTTAAAACCCCTTAAAAAATCCCTGTAACTACCCTTTGGAACAACAAGTTAAGGCTCAGGACTTAGAAATAGGCCAACGTACGGAAGTTGTGCACTTTTTCTGGGGTCTGGGACATCTATTTGGGTAATTTTTACTTAACACTCCGGCTCTCAAGCGCCGTAATTGAGATTCCTGACTCTTAATTTCATACTGAACACGATGGTGCCAATGGTTTTTGCTCGGCACTTAGATAATGTGCGCTAAAAAGGTCTTAGAAGGTGACAAATTTTCACGGTGAAAATTAAGCTCACCGACCACATGTTTTTAGTTAAAGTACCATTCTTTCTATACCACACCTGCGCTCCACTGTACATCAAAAGATCCGCCGAAAATTCAGCTTCCGAATGAAGAAAAGAACAAGCTGTTTTCATTTTGAAGTTCAAGAAAAATCCTTATGGTTCATTGTCGTCGTCGTTGGCGTTGTCGTTTTTGTTGGCGTAAATCGCCTTTAAAAAAAATTCCAACGACAACGTTTATAAGTGAGCCATTACTTGTTTGTCGAAGTAGGAATTTCCCTAATTAACTTTTTTCCCACACTATCACAGTGATTGGCACCATCGTGTTCAGTATGAAATTATCATTCAGGAATCTCAAGGGCTTGAGAGTTAGCATTCTCGAACAAGACTTCCAACATACTGGAAATAGATTTAAAAAATTGATCGCTCCCGGGTGGGCTTGAACCACCAACCTTTCGGTTAACAGCCGAACGCGCTAACCAATTGCGCCACGGAAGCAGATAATGGTTCTAAAATATTTTCCATAGGTTTTTCGATTGGTGATTTGGTGATTCACAGTTGCGTAAAACCCAAAGTGCACCCCCCCCCCCCTCCTGGGAGAAAAAAATTCAAATTTTGGTTAAAAAAGTTCAAAATAATGACTTTTCCTCCATGACAAAAACATAAAAAAGAATAAAAATATGTATAAAAAATACCCAAGTTCACCCCTCCTCCAAGTGCACCCCCCTTGGGAGTTTAAGGGATTTGTGTCTAAGCTTTAGACTCTAACATATGTGTGTGTGCGCATCTCACTTACCTTAGTTACAATTCCGAGCAAAAATCTTGATTATAAATGCATATAAAGTCTCTTTTTGCCCAGCTCCAGTGACCAAAGTGGTGAACTTAGGGGGAGGGGGCCTGGTGCACGATGTAAAGAGTAAAGTTTGAATAGGTGAAAAACAAAACTGACAACGTAAACAGGGCTGGCAAAGGCTTGGAACAGTATCCAGATGATCATGACTAGAGTACAGGCGAAAGATGCACCGAACAGCCATTTAGCTTCCTAAAAATTATAAATAAACCAGGCCTGTGCACGGGCCGAAAACGGGCCGAAGCGGGCCCTGGATTTTCTCTGACTTTTTTCAGACTTTTTAGAAAAAAGTTTATACCATCTGATAGCTAAGATTTCAGGCTACAAAATGCTCTTTTCCGGGCCGGGGTTTGAAATTTTTTTGACCAACGGGCCGGCTTTTTGCTCGAAAAACCACGTTTTTTTGAAAAAAGGTGTTTTTTTGACAAAAAAGCCGGCCCGTTGGTCAAAAAAAATTTCAAACCCCGGCCCGGAAAAGAGCATTTTGTAGCCTGAAATCTTAGCTATCAGATGGTATGAACTTTTTTACAAAAGTCTGAAAAAGTCAGAGAAAATCCAGGGCTCGCTTCGGCCCGTTTTCGGCCCGTGCACAGGCCTGAAATAAACTACTTCATCTAGCTAAATTTGTAGCAATCAACCTTGTAATTCCGTTTGATATTCCTGTTCAAGGTGTTCAAAAAGAGTGCCAGGAGAAGCAGCACAAAACAGTAGGCTTCAGCCAAGAAGAAGTTAGAAGTGGAGTATGAGCACCGCATTCGACTAGCAATGGAGTTTGGCTCCAGAGTGGACAGAGGTTCAGCTAGCCACCTGCAAAGGGAAAAAATAAGGAAATCAAAAAGAGGCTAAGACCTCAGTGAAATAGCCAGCTGAACAGCCAAAATGAAGAACATGAGCAGCCAGTAGTTCCAGTAACTTAATTGATGTCCTTGGACCACTCCTAGAGTCTCAGAATTCTGCAGTTGGATGGCTTTGACTATCATAACACCAAAACATAGAGTGTGGGCTATGGCGTGCAGCATTATGCGGCATCGACAGATCTTAATAAGTTGGTAAAATAGATTATAAATTTTGCAATAGTGAAAAAAATTCAATACAAAATCTTCACCTTCCCAAATCTCAACTTTTGCATATTTCTTCTCAATTTCAACGTAACCTTTTTTTACTTTGTAAACCAACTTTTTTGGTGATAGATGAAACTGCAAAGACTGGAAAAAGGGCTTTCGTATGGACCCAGTTTAAATGAGTTTTAGACAAGAAGGACAGTAACCCATTAAATAAATTAGGAAGAAATACCCAAAATCATAAGCCTTATTTACACTACTCTGGATTCAGTTAATCTATTCTAATAATTTGTAGATCTGTCATCAACCCGACTTCTAGTCGATTTCTTTCCCGTCTAAAAATCGAAAAATTTGGGTCGGTCTCGAAAACTTTGGATGCAAAATGAAAATTTAAGAAGCAGAATTGGTAGAACTCGTGTTAGAGGAGCATGTCCGTGCGTTACACGGAGGAAAGGCGGGGACCGGTAGTTTTTTTTCTTTTTCAATGTCTGATTAAACGCGAAACGTGTGAAAAAATGGGATGGTTTGAAAAAATTTGCTGGTTCCCGCCTTAATTTTTCATGGCATGCTCCTTCAACACGAGAATGCCCGACCGGTCTAGTCGATTTCTTTCTAGTTATTGAAATTGAAACTGCATTACAATGCACGCAAGTCGGGTACCAAGTACCGGTCGGACATTCTCGTGTTAATGAAGAAAACGCGATAAACAGCAAATATTTGCTTTGGACTGAGATAAAGCGTCCCCATGGATGGAGGGAAGTATTGGAGCATGGTTAAATATTAGTGTGGGTAATTAATCAAGCATTGCGGTATCATAGATTTCAAATGCCAACTCACCCCATCTGATGGCTCACTAACAAAGCTATAGGTAGTTGTGTAAAGTAGTATAATGCCCACAACAGTAATATTCCCAATGATTGGTTGCCTTTGACGATACGGAAGTACATCTTGACGCACACCAAAATGAGCGTAGCCAGAGCTAACACAGTGAACACTGTGGTCAAGCACAAGAACACATATTTGAAGGTGTCTCTGCTGGGCCACTCCTCTCCACTCAATGCTTCAAAGTCCTGCAAATCAAATCCATGCTAATCAAATCCAATCGTCTTTCACTTACAGCATCGTAAACTAGTAGTTCCTCCACATTGTTGGACCCAGCCGGCACTTTTTTGATATAGGATCCATGGAAGACCTCCTCCCGATTGCTGGCCTCTGTTTTGTCACTGGAAGAGGGCGAGAATCTGCGCTGAGAAGTTGATGTGGATGGCAAGGCAAAGATACATTTGCACACCTGGCACTGCGAAGTTAGTAGCTGGGATGTGGACAGCTGGACACCATTGGCATAAGACTTGTAGTTGTCCAGTTGGTGGAAACCAGCTCTAGCCGAGTAGTTAGATAGTAGCTTATAGCCAAAATTTCCTGTATAAATGGGATTAGATAAAGGTAGTATGAATTGTCCATACCATGATGGTCTATGGGCTGAAATTCAAGCACTTCAAACTCCTCTTCTATTACTGTTTCAGCTAGCAGGTTGCGAATAAGCAGTCTTCCGTGCTCAGCAAACTCAGGGCATATACCGGATTGGTAGGGACAAAGTTTACGATGCACTTGATCAGCTGCCAAAAGCAATATTTCCACTGATTTGGAGAGGTAGCCTGCTTTGGTCAGACGACCCATTTGAGGCACGTTGAGTAGCTGCAAATAATCACTTCACATTGGCTGTCATTACTGTTAAATCAAAAATTTTGAAAGTGCTAAAGTATCGATTTTTTGGGCAAACCCCATCAGATTAATCTTTTTGTCGTCATTTGTATACTTTTAGAGAGTACCACATAAGAGCTATTGAAAATCATACACTTTCCTTGACATGTAAAATTTGCAGGTCGAAATTTTTCCCGATAAGGGTGAAAAATTGCGGTGCCACATTTGATGGATTAACTAAAATTTTCTTTATTCCGGAAGATGCCGCGCGACAATTCCTGCAGATTTACTAGGAAATATTTAGGCTTGGCATTTGGAGTGAAAACGGGAAACCGGGACGGGATTTTAAAATTTTTTGAAAACGGGACCGGGATTTTGAAAAATACCGGGAATCCCGCCGGGAAACGCGATTTTTCAAGTAGCATAAAAACGTAGTTTCACTACTGTCAAACGACCTTTTGAATGCTATAATTAGTGCAGAAAATAGGTCTTGGAACTCAAAAACGGAAAAAAAATTTTACTCCAATTGGACGACCACTTGGTTCTGTCGCTACGTGTGAAGTCCCGCAAAACTGCAGTCGGTTCATAGACAAATATTAGAATTGAGAAGTATATTTTTAAGACAAAAATATAGCTATATAATTTTTAGAAATACAGGGCGAATCGTTGGCTTTTAAGAAAATATACGGTGAAAACTCCGGTACTGCGGTTTTGGTAGCTGAATTTTTTTATTATTTTGCTATTATCAAACTGTACTCAGGACATGATTCTATATAGGAAACAATAGTCTTTATTTACTTTTGGCCTTATTCGAACTTTTGAACTTTGATAAAACGGGAAACGGGACCGGGATTTTCGAAATTCCCGGGACCGGGATACCGGGATTCCAGCGGGATTACGGTCCCGGTGCCAAGCCTAGAAATATTTGTTGTGTCCAGTTTTTTTGACTTCTCGAGTCGTAAACTACAGTAGTATTTAATTTGGAGGTTATTAGAGTATGAAATCGTTTCTTTGTGAAGTTCTAGAATTGCGAGAATGTTTTGTTTCAATGGTGTTTCCTTCCAATGGGTGTTTCCTTACCCTTCTTTGCAGTTCCCGTTTGAGTAACCCTAGGCCAAAATTTAAACACGGAAACTGGGGCGAAAATATTGGCTCTAGACGGTTTGCCTGAAATTTTTTTCCTACGGTTGTGCCTTAACCAATTCTAGTCTATTTTCTTTAATGACTGATTGGAGCGACTTTGAGCTCTCAACTCAAGTCTGCTTCATAATAATTTTTTTCTAACTTAAGTAATCGATGGCAGACACAGTGTCCATCATATACCCGCAAAATTAAAAGAAAAACTTTCGATTGCCAAAATTTTATTATTGCAATCATTAACCTCATCGCCAGTGCACATTCTACCCTGGTACAAGTCCTTATTTCTGAGTGACAAAGCACAGTGCCAGTACTCTTCCACATGTCGCCAAAACCATGTTTCTGGGAGAGTGAGTGGAGTGACACCTTCCAACCATTCTCGGAAGTCTGCATGCATCACATCCTAAACATCCAGCTTTAATTATTTTGTCTTAGTTATTTCACTCACTTTTGGCTGAATGGATACAGTGCCGGAGTAGTGGGCCAAGTTGGTGGGGTCATGCAAGTAAAAGTCATGTGACTCGCCAACCATAACATGGACTCGATCACCCATTCCATTGGCTCCGTTCCACTGTCGCAGACGACCACTCAAATAATCAGCTGCCACTTTTGCAGTGGTGAATAGCACAGTGACATTGGCTGTGGCCTCTGATTCCCCAGACGAGGGAGAATTGGACTGACTGATGCTCGCAATGCAAATTCCCTTGGAGTGAAGTTTAAACTGGTGGAATTGACTGATTGAATCGGCGTCCTGCAAACAATATGTTTTGTATGGCACATAGGCTAGGCACTAGGGTACTCCTTGTCATAAAAGGGCAAACTTTTTTTGCATTTGATTCACGTCTTTTTGCAGCTAATTTTCTTCTTTTTGCAGCTGATTTACGTTTTTTTAGGTTTCTAACCAATCTTTTCGGCAGCGGACTAAATTATTCTTGACTGCTTACTCACTAATGTGCAAAACTCTCTATTACGTGCCAAAGTAATCCTATTTTCATCTATACTTTGACTACTATTTGCTCAAATTAAATTTCTTCATGTAGTAAGCGTACGCGAGTGGCCGCGAACGACTTTTTTACAGGCCGTGGAAAAAGTTCGATCCCGAGATATCCTCCTTGCAAGTCGGCGCTCTAACCAGTTGGATCGCCCAGGCCTGTTTCTTATTTCTCTGCTATCTGCCTCCCTTACAATGTATTTTTGTAGAAACAAAAGGAACGCACTAAAACTTTGATCTACTCAGATAAAATTTTTAAATTTTTGAAAAGACCAAAGATGATAGGGTCAGCCTACAACCAGGGTTTGCAATTTTAAAGTAATTTTTTCGCGATTATGGAATGCTAGATAGTGTCACCAGCATTTTTCAAAGTTTAAAAATGCTAATAGGGAGGTTCTTGGCATATTGTACGTTTCAAAAACTGCAAACCCTGCCTACAACTCTTTTTTTCCTTCTTACGGTTGTGTGGCATAGTTGTGTGGATGTGGCATCAGAATGATAACCAAAGAGAAACCGTAAATCAGCTGAGAAAAACGTTATTCAGCTACAAAAAGACGTAAATCAAAAAAAGGGTTTGTCCGTCATAAAAAGCTTACAAAAAAAATTCACCGAAAATACATGTCTGAGTATTCCTGTAGCCCAAAAGCTTCGTCGCATTTTTTAAATTTTAAAAGATGTTATATTTTCATGCGCTTCACTAATTGTTCAAGGGGTAGTACCGTATTTTTATCTATTAAGCTGAAGTCTTCAATATCCCGACAGTCTCTGTCTTTAGCTCGAATTTCGGAAATGCTGCTGCATTCAAAAACCGTGATATTTTAAACAATAGAACCAGTGATCTACCTCTCTGTCCAGCACCACATTTACATATTCCAATGCATTCGCCTCAAGTATTTGACGAGTGCCTTGGCAGCCCTTCATGACTGGGCATTGCTGTGAACATTTGCCCTTTGTTCGGGTTTCTCTGATCGCCATCTATGGAAAGTACTGGAGCTGGAGAGTTCTTGCTGGCAAAGAAGCGTTGGATCACAGTAGGTGGAGGAGGGGAAGCTCCAGATAGGTCAGTTTTGGGCACAGAAGACGTGGAAATGTATCCTGGGACATTTTTTTTATTTGAAACTCATCGAAAAATGGGCTTACCAAAAGTGGATCCAGCAACCACTGTCCAATTGCTGTCTGCTTGACTAAATTTGTAGCAGTTGTTCTCTGAATCGACCAGAAATTCCATGACAGTCCTATCACTAGAGCAACTATCCACCAGAATGGCACCAAAGTCCACTCCATTAAGCAGGTTAGTCTGAGAAGAACGGGCTTTGAATGACCACATGGTGTAAGCAAAAGCTAATGGAAGTCCAACACTTTCTCTCAGCAATATTTCACAGTTGGGTCCTTCATGGAAGTCGAACAGACCAGCTAGGTACAAAGAGTATTGCTGAGGATTGGATAGGAAGATTGACTGAAAAGGGTGAAAAAAGCTTAATGTCGAGCAAATACCATATCTTGGTCTCAATGATGATTGGTCTTGTGATCCGAAAATATTTTTTTTTGGCCGGCTTTTTTGAAAAGAAGCGGGGGTCCTGCCTAGAGTTGGGCAAAATACCGGTATTAACACGGAATTCCTGACTGTAATGACGGTTCATCCTGGTGTATTTTTTCACGAGGAACACACATATCACAAAATCAGACGGAAAAATTGTGGTACAGTACCCTCAAAGAGTCCAATTTTCCGATGACTCCGTGGGGTCAGGTATGGTTTTTTCTTTAGGCTAGTTAGCAGTGAATTTAGTGAATACAGCATGTTCTTTTATGTTCATAAGAAAGCCCTTTTCTGAGCTTTCTAATGATGTGTCGTTTGCCCACATAGAAAAAAATTATCACAGATAAAAATTAAAAAGAATCAAATTAAAAAATTTACAATCATACCAAACGTATGGGAAATTTTCGCACAGATTTGTTTAACCGTGAAATGGACTCCAGATTCAGAATAAGCATAAAAAATGGCACATGACAGTGCTTTAAAGTCACACAAAATAAGCTTTTGAACTGTCTGACCGAAGTAAAAAAGAGCCCTCAAAAATGTCGCAAAAAATAGTTTGACATAAAATACTTGCAAAATCAGAATTCTGACACCGGATTCGTGTTCAGCGTGGTCGATTTACCTGAGAAACTGCTTTTAAATATAAAAACTCGTTGTCAAATTTCAAATTCCTTTCAAGACAAAAAATATTCAAACATTGAATTTTTTAAAAATTTTCCAAGTTTAAATATTTTTTGTCTTGAAAGGAATTTGAAATTGACAACGAGTTTTTATATTTAAAAGCAGTTTCTCAGGTAAATCGACCACGCTGAACACGAATCCGGTGTCAGAATTCTGATTTTGCAAGTATTTTACGTCAAACTATTTTTTGCGACATTTTTGAGGGCTCAGTTCAAAAGCTTATTTTGTGTGACTTTAAAGCACTGTCATGTGCCATTTTTTTATGCTTATTCTGAATCTGGAGTCCATTTCACGGTTAAACAAATCTGTGCGAAAATTTCCCATACGTTTGGTATGATTGTAATTTTTTAATTTGATTCTTTTTAATTTTTATCTGTGATAATTTTTTTCTATGTGGGCAAACGACACATCATTAGAAAGCTCAGAAAAAGGGCTTTCTTTATGAACATAAAAGAACATGCTGTATTCACTAAATTCACTGCTAACTAGCCTAAAGAAAAAACCTACCTGACCCCACGGAGTCATCGGGAAAATTGGACTCTTTGAGGTACTACTGTACCACATTTTTCCGTCTGATTTTGTGATATGTGTGTTCCTTGTGAAAAAATACACCAGGATGAACCGTCATTACAGTCAGGAATTCCCGTGTTAATACAGGTAACGGGCATTTTTCGGGATTTTATTACCAAATGGTTAAGAAGGGGACCAAGGCATAAAAGTGAAAAAAAATGAAATTTTTCTATTTTTTCTCACGATACACTATTTGCGCATACTATTCGCATACTTCATATACTATCCGCGTATACATATCATACGAAAAACTTGAAATTTTCCAATTTTTGAAATTTTTTTACTTTTTTGACTAAGTCCTCCTCCAAAAAAAATTATTAACCAATTTTAAATACCGACTTTCCACATCCGGTCTTTTATTAATAAAGTACTGGTATTAATATCATTGGCCAACCCTAGTCCTGCCTCTCTCTTTCTCTGGATGCTTCCATGGGTCGAATAATGAAAATGCAACAGCCTCAAACAAGTTTAGATCTTTTACTATAAATAATTGCTATAGAGTCACCCAAGCGTAAGAATCTACAGGGGCGGACTTAGGCAAAAAATGTAATGGTATATAAGGGAGAGCCATCTTTAGCACTCTCAAGGCCTCAAGGCATTGTTCAAAATGATTTATTTGACTGTGAAGCAGCCAGAGATTCATATATTTTTTGTCCAAAGCTATTTTTGAAAAATATGAAACATAACAAATTAAAGGAACTTGAGCAAACCCACATCATCATCCATCCTCTTGACAGCCAATTCCCCTTTATCATCATTGCATCTGCCACAGTTAGGTTTGTATGGCTGGCAAATGGACTGAATAGATTTTAGTTTTGTGGGCACTGAATGCAGAATGAACTTCGGCACAACATCTGTTCTCATTTCCACAACTAAATATAATGTTACAAAATGTGCTCTTCAGTAAATACAAAGTGGTCACCTTGTAGAGCATGCCCTCATCCCTGCCTTCTCGCTCCACCAGCACGGCCTCAATAGGTATATCAGTGAGCAAGATAACTTGGTTTTCATCTTGAGTAGTGTGCAGGTGGTAACGAATGGAGTGAGTCTTGAGCTCTACAGGGACATCTTTGCTAAGTCATAGTCCAGGTGAAGCATTTCTTTGGCTATGCTCTCATAGCATTGTATGGACAGGAAAGGGCTTTCACTGAAACTTCTTCTGTTAAAATTGTATTAAAAGCTTTCGTGTGGTAAACTGAGGGGTCGTAATTTTTTTTTAGAATATAGTAGGCGGAGTTTACCAATCAAAAATTATCATTTAGTATGGAGATGCGCGGTGTATGGGGATATACGACAGCCTCCTTTCCAAAATTATAGCGTTGTATTAATAGAATATACAAAAACTATTCTATTTTTTGGCTTACCATAGTTCCTTCAAAGCCGCATCTCCTTCAATACTTTTGATTGCCAAGGCCAGACTGTAAACTGCTTTAAAGAGTGGCAGCACGTTTTTGGATGCTTTATGCCTTTTGAGCATGTTTGGATTCCAAGTTACACTGCTCAAAAGCACTTGACACAATGTTGTTCTCCACAGACTTGCTGCTTTCAATGGAACAGTTGAAGACTTGCTGGACATAAGAGCTGAGAAGTGAGAAGGACTCGTAGTTGTTAGTGAGCACTCTTAGGAAATAGGCATTAAATTCGGCTAATGGGGTGTGTTTGGTACGAATGGTGATCAGCTGAAATTCAAAATAATTTTTTTGTCTCTATTTTAGATAACCAATTTTGTAAAACCTATGAAGAAATTTAACACAATGTGTTTTATATGTCCATGTTGCACCACAAGTGCAGAGTTTGTGTGCCTACGGTTTTGATTCAAAAAGTACAAATACTTTTTAAAGTATTATTTTGACCCTGTTCCTGACTAAATTAAATGTATGAATTTCCCACAATAATTGTATTCGAGGTTACATTAAATCACGCAAAGAACCTACAAAACAAAATCAAATGCAAATCAAAGCAACTGCGATAATTCCGACAACTCCGATCATTTCGATAACGAAATCAAAAGCGAAGACTAAATAAAACAAAAACGAAATTTCGTTTCAGTTGTGCATTTATTTGTTTTCGTTAAGTTTCGCTTTATTGTTCATATGTCGATTTTTGATTACAGAAAATGACAAAGAGGCTTCAGAAACCCATAGAATAATTCGAGATGTTAGAGTTTGTAGCAGGACATATTGAACGCTAGCATCATTTGATTTTCTCCTGTCCATGCTTGTTTACCTGCAATTTTATTTCATCTGGACTGGAGTTCATCTCTTTGGCAACAGTCTCCAAGAAATCAGTTGTGTTTTCATCCAGCTCTCCTCCTTCATTTCCGTCATTATGTAGCTCCAAAGTAATCCAAACCTTTTTGGACTTTAGCAGTTGTTCATTAATTTGAACTCCTGCCTCATCTAAAATTATAAGGCTCCTTGGTGAAAAACTAGCATGTAAAACCAACCCTTTTGTTGGAAACCAGAGACACAATCACTTGAGCATCTGATGCTAGTAGCACTTTGTTGAGCATAGCATGATCATAACCAATAACTTCAGCCACATTGACACCTTCTTGTTTGAGCTGTGTGGTGAGTTTGCGAGCCCACAGAGAAGAGACGCCTTCGCCATCTTCAACTATGGCTACGAGATTGGATTTGAGCAGTTGCAGAAGTCTAACTAGGGTCTGTAACAATTGTTAACATTGTCATACAAGGACCTTTTGTTCAGTCTACCTGAATATAAGAGTCAAGAGTGGGTGCAGTGGATTGAGGTTGCCCACCCCTTGGTCAATGAATTCCTGCAGCGATGCTGTGGTGTAGGCAATTATAGGCACATTTGTGGGCTTCAAAACTCCAGCTAGAGCAGAAGCTGAAGCTTGATCTTTCGGCGACAGAATGCCTGAAGAAATTATTTTGTTGTTTATTGAAAATAAAAAGAGTGAATTTTATTTTTTCGATTCTGATTTTCGGCTTCACTTCTATACACACTTCCTAATATTTATTTTTCAAACCATATTCTTGGCTTGTTGTAGAACAAGAAGGGATGTACAGGGTGTGTCAGAATTACGCGCACATTGCTCTTTCTGTCTTAATTTTTTTATATGTTATCAATTTTAATTCGATTTATGCTGTCTGCATGGTATATCTCTTCTTTTTAATGCTTTTACGTTTAGATCGTGGCTAATATCAAGAATCAAGAGCAGGCAAACCGACTTTGTGTGAAGCAGTTCAAACTTGGTCTAGAAGAGATGTTCCGAATAATCGACAGCGGGTGTTCCTAAAGGTTTCGATTTGTGTCTCAATTTATCCTTTTTTCTTGTTGTTTCTTATTGTTTATTGTTGTACGAATAAAGATTAATGAAAGTCTGTGTTATTGATTATTAAAAGCCCATTAATTCTGGAGATTTCTCGTGTTAAGGTCCTGAAAACGGAAATCGACCGGGCAAGGAGCTACCTCGCCAAATTTTTCAAAAAAGTGCGCGTAATTCTGACACACCTGTATAACGAGCAGATATTTAACACCGCTGTTTTTGAGTAATTATTAACTTCTACTGGCTCTACCGATTCCACTTTTTCGATTTTTAGCGTCCAGAATTTTCGAGATCGACCCTTAATTTTTATATTTTGGCGGTTTACGCTCATTAGAGCAATAAAAGTGCTTGTACACGTTGTGAAGCCCACTGGATGAAATATAGAATAGATTTTAATGATCGGATTAGGGCACGGTCTGGACACTTCATCTTCCGTTTGTTTGTGCCAAATTCACAGTCAGTTGTTTTTGAAGTGTGTTGACAGCAGTATTTTCAATTTTGACAGTGACACTGACGGTGACATCAGAATGACAGTGACGCTCGAATATTTATTCGCGTGTCACTGTCATTCTGATATCACTGTCAGTGTCACTGTCGAAATTGAAAACACTGGTTAACTGGTTCTGACTCTGCTGGATTATAAGCCGCTATCACTACAACTCAACAATCAATCCAAGTGTATTATCGGGGCATCACAAAATTGGAATAACAGATTAGAATACTGCAATAGCAATGGGAACATTTATTAGCTTGCTGAACTTACCGGCCAGATGAGTAGTCTTCAGTGGACTTGACTTCTGCTGACACTCCAGTGGCTCATGGTAGCCGACGCTGTCCAAAAATCTAAGGGTTTGAGAAATCGCTTCCTTGGTCTAGAGCAACTGTCACCAGCAAAGAAGCCTAACTTGCTAGTCGAGCTATTTGCTTGCTTTTGGTTCCAGTGGCTAAGTGCCCATTGCACTGCCACTATTTCTTGCACCGTGCTCGGGATGAGCTGGAGGCAATCGGTTGGTGCAGGGGAAAAGCACCTCCGATCTGGTACTTGTTGTTGTCTGGAAGCACTTTGAATGGGTCGAACACATCGCATTAGCTGCTTGCAGATCAGTGGCTGATCCAAGCCATGCTAATACAGCCAAAACCAACGAAATGACATGCTGGATATGTGGAAGAAAGGTGGCCCTTGGTGGCTGCTGCTGTTTAATATACATACTGGGCCATTGGAACGTGGTAGCAGTAGTGGTGGGCAGGTTTAATACACACTAAATCTGCCCAAGTATATGGTCAAATATAGTTTGCTGACAAGAAAAGAAATATTAAGTTTCTTTAAAAGAATACCACAAACTAGCCCTATATAATAATAAACTCTATTTTTTGGTACTTTTCTATCCATGAATTTCTACCCCTGAGCCAAACCCTGAATCCAAGGGAGAATTATTCATTCGTAAAAACTTATAACCTAACTTTGGGAATTTTCAATCGAAAATTCCCAAAACAATTTTGTTAGAAAAAGTTTCCTGAAAGTCGTCCTTCGTGCCGAAATATCGCCCTGAATCCGTTAAGATGAGGTCAAAATAACGTCTAGTAGCTGAGATATCCATGTAAGTTTGTATTTGCTGCAAATTTTCTGGCTGGTCTACCCAAATGAGCTATATCTAAGGAATCCATTCAGTGAGACATTTTAATATCAATGTTGACTTTTGGAAAACTTTTCCTTACAAATTTGATGATTTCAATTAAAAATTTCCAAAAGCTAGGTCAGAAAAGTTGACGAATCGATGTTTTACTGAATCCATGCAGAAATCACAGCTCTATGCAAGTATGTCTCAAAAAAAAATATTGGACAACAACCTTTTAACAATAGATAAAAACTATAGTAATACAAAATAGTAAAAAAGATAAATGGTCTTTTGCTAACTATTCTTTTAGAAACTTTTGAATCATCAAAAGTGTTTCGGCCACTACTATTACTGCTTGTTTGGTTGGGTGTGGGTGTGTGTGTAAAGTAGAATTATGCAGTTGTAGCATTGGTATGTGGACCAAAGAATTGTGTTATGATTACCTGTCTCAATAAATAGCAGGTAGCAAAAGCAAGAAAAATCGACATCTGAACAGGGGAGTATAAGTGAAGTGAGGCTTATTCTCCCTGACCACCCACTAATCGTGTTATTAATTAAGAAGAACTGCTAGAGCAGTGAGCAAGCAGAGCATCACTAGTTCCTCCACTTACATCAGTGCATATATTTTCTAGTTTGTCAAAAATAAATAAAAAAAGCAGGCATGGGAATGAAAATTTTGAAAAAGTACATTCTGACTATTTTTGAAAAAAAGTCATTTATCGAGTGCTTATTGCCATTTTGAAGCAAAATTTTTTTTGACATGAAACTGCAAACATAAAAACATTTGCGGATCCTGAAAAGGTATAAAAAATCTTTTTAAAAAGTACAATTCCCATCCCTGCATAAAAGAGGTTTTGAATGGAATTTTTTATCTCAAAAGCGCAAAAATACAAATCCTTCGAGATTATTATCCAAAAATTTTATGGAATAAATTTTCAGAAGTGTATGTAATTGTATGTGGTAACTATTATTTGAAATATGAAGTCGGCCAAAATTTCGCTATTGAATTAAAATTTAAAAAATTGAATAACCACTCTTGATACAGTCGAACTTCGATATAACGCCAGTTCTGGAGACCGCTACAGTCGAACCTCGATAAACCGACACCCCAAGGGACCGAACTCAGGGTGTCGGCTTATCGGAGTGTCGGCTTATCGAGGTTCGACGTATATGGTGGCGTTATATCGGGGATGGCGTTAAATCGAGGGCGGATTTGACTGAATTTTAGTCAAAGCTGACCAAATTGGTCCATTTTTGGTGGCGTTATATCGGAGTTCGACTGTTTGACACCGCTAACGACCGGTCGCGAAAAATGTATTTGTCGAGATTTGACTAAAATGATACTACCGATAGAAAAACAAGAATGTATAATAGTCACAGTGTGTTAACTTTTTGGGCCTCAGATATCTGATTTGAAAAATAAAAGAATTATATTAAAAGAAAGTCTTGTATCTAGTAATTTCAGTCATTTGGGGAGGGACTTTACACTTGGTGCACGACAATTCGAATTATATGGTCTTTTAGTATCCTGTAGCCACAAGTACCGGTGCGACAGTTTCGTTTCGTGTGTCTTGGGATGGCACAGCTTCCACCGTAGAGGAGGTACTTTTTTTTGTTCTAGGTAGATTGTTCGTGAACATAACTAATGTGCGTAAATCAATGAACACGAAATCACTAAAGACTTTGGGTGATTTATAAACAGGAAGAGAGAAATTTGTTCTTCATTTTTTGCGCTCTCTTCGCTTCTCACCCAAGAAAAAAGAACAAATAAAAAGGAATAATCGACGGAACAGGAGAGTGCAGAAAATTCCAACTACTTCGAGAGTTGGTTGAAGACGGGATTTGGTTGGGATTTAAGCCCATCAATCGTTGCAAAAGCTTTTTATTTTAATACGACAGTAGGAAAAATATATAAATGCGAAGAAAGATATAGTTCGGGTATTTTATGGTGACTTAGGAAGACATTGATGTCTACCAAAAAGTAAAATTGAGAATGATTTTGGTAGATAAATATTTAAAGGGGAGGGATGGTTACACTTTATATGAGGTATAGACCTTTCGAAAATTTGAAACTCAAAAGAGTAAAATATCTCTATGGTTATATATGTATACCTCTAGAGATACTTACTTAGACATACCAAGGGTCTTCCGACGCAAAGCGGCCAAATACCCTTGACCCTCTAAATAAGTATCTCTAGAGGTATACATACATACCCTAGAGATATTTTACTCTTTTGAGTTTCGAATTTGCGAAACGTCTATGCACCCTTTATATAGGGTCACAGGTTCTAATCCTTCTGGATCCACACTTTTTTTAAAACATTTTATAGTGAGCTCACTGACTTCTAGGACCAAAAGGTATCGAGCAATCGATTGGAATCATTTCCAGCACTAATTTGCTGTCCGCAACTACCTTAACACGCCAAGACTTGTCTGTGAGACCGGTTGGTTCTGGTGCAGAATTTGATGAAAAACCCGAATCTGCGAACCGTTTTTCAAAAAAAGTTGGTTTGACTTGAGATTTCGACCAATTTTTGAATGGCGTCGAATGAGACTTGGGTATGTCCAGAAAATAAGCTGTCACATATATTTCATATAAACATGCATGACTTTCACATCTTATTATATAGGTCAGTAGTCAATAGGCTGTTAAATTTAAAAATGTTTGGTCCGAAGAAACAATCGCGACATTTTTCCAAAAAGATTTTTTTTCACTTAAATGTGCAAAGTTACGTGGGATACAGCTGTCTGTTCAGAAAACCCTACATATTATTTAAAAGCGCAAAAAAGTGCATTAAAAAATACTTCAAAATAAAAAAAAACATACTCTGTATTTTTTATTAAAAGACTATGGTCGTTTATTTTCAACCTCCGAAATTTTGAAAAATTTGAGGCTGATCTCGAAATTTTTGTGTGAAAATTTAAAATCTAAAAAGTGGAATAGCTAGAGCTCGCGGGAGTAAAAAAATGCAAAAATAGATCTGCAAAGTTGTTACTCTAGGCTGAGATATAGGTCCTCTAAGAGGTCGTCAATTAAAGACTGGTATTTTATTAAAGAATGTACAATAGTCACAGCGTGTTAACTGACAGTTTCAAAAAACCCGAAAAAATATTTGAAATTTTTTTTGAAGATGAACTTTTTCTTCGCTAGACAGAGCTATTTAAAAAAAATCAAATAAATTTTGCAAGTTATGTCATTCACGTTAAAGGCGTTTATTCATAATAACAGTAAATTTTTGGTCGGTTAAAAAAGTAAAATAAAAGGTTCTTTGAAGTCCAAGATGCTTTGTAAAAGCATGTTCACCAGTATCCTTACTCCAATTTGCAATTACCTCAGTGTCTTTTGAGTTTTCAAGGTCTTTCCAATCTCCCTGTCCTTCAAACACACACAACAACATACCTCTGCTGTTCAAAACGAGCAAAAACTTTAAAATTGGTCGTTAAACGATAATCAATAGCAAAAAAGGGTAACTGGGTGTTGTGCATAAGGACAGCAAACAGAAGCACTTTTCAATCTACAAAAAGTTCCACACCATTGGCCAAAATATGGCCACAAAGTTGGGAAAGAATGCAAGGTGTTTAGTGGTTGCCAAAAAAAGTTGTTCAAACACATCAAAAAGAAGATTGATGACATGTCGGCCATCAAAGAGGATTATTGGGCTAGTAGTGCCAAACTATTGTGCTTTTTAGACAAGTCAACAAATTGATACACTAGAATCTTTATATAGTATTTTGGACGTGTCCTTCATATACAAAAGAGTAAACAGGTTACGCAGCCTAGCAGTTTACACGTTTCAGAGTCAGTAAATAGTGGCCAAAATTTTACCGTATTCTCTCGTATTCACCGTATTCTCGCTTGTTTTTTTTTTTTTTTTAAACAAATTTAAGATCGATCTCGAGATTTTAGTGTGCTTAACGAAAATCGATCAGGCGGAATCACCAGATTTTGGGTGAGTCAAGAAAGAGCTCTGTGTAATATGTGCTCTTGGGTGAAATATAGGAATATATATAGTAAAGAATGAGAGTCGAAATTCAGGGAGAAAAAAGTGGTCCAGTTATACAGAAAATACCTTTTGGCTCATTACAGGAGATACAGTATTTCGTCTGAGAATATGGTACAAAATACGGTACAGCGGAAGCTCTATATAACGTTCCCCTTTAGTATAGTACATGAATTAGAATAGTATGTTTCCCCAATAGTATGTTCCCTCATTTTACGATTAATTAAATGAAATTATATAGGGCTGGATGTCATAAAGGGGGGGGGGTCGTCATAGAGCTTTGACTGTAAAAAAACTGTACAAAAAATGTTTATAAAGTCAATTGAGAAATTGGCCCTGTATGAAAAGCGGGATGTTTTTACCTTGTTCCTCTCTATTATGTTTTGTTGCTGGGTTTTCCGATGTTTTATGGCTGAAATATACTTCGCTTACATATATAAATCTGGAATAAAAAGCAACATAACCTTAATAGGAGAGACAAAGGCAAAAAAGAATCCCACTTCTCATATACGACTGATAAGTCGTGAATTTTTAGTTGGTTCCAAATCAAGTTCGGTAAAAGTTTGTAAAAACAACTAGGTGAAATATGGTCGAATCGTAGCAGGGAGCAAAATTTGGTGGAACGCGGCTGGCGTTGTATTGAAGTTTGACTGTATTTAGTTGTGAATAATTTATGACAAACAAGAAAAAAATACTCTTCCAACTTTATCGTATTGAATTGAGAACCTTTTGCAGACTCAGTAATAAATTAGAAAATAGAGACTATGAGCCTCACCGCACACTACTCTTCCTGTGTTGAAAACTATTTTTCTTGCAGATATTTCGTTATTTGTATTGTTAGGCAATTGTGGTGTAGATGCGTATATACACATACATGTTTTTGGTTTAAAAAAAGAATTGTTAAAATGCGAAGAAAAGAGTTTGTGCCTGCTTGCATGCATCCCTTAATCCTGAATCCTATTAACAGAAAGTAGCGACAACAACCCACATAAATCACCATCATTTTTCACGACCACATTCGAAAAGGAGGGAAAGAGGATAAAATACTGCAATTCTTTAAGCGAAATAGCTAAAAAAAATGTTAAGCCAATTTAGGTGTGCATGTTTTTGAGGAGAAATGCACCAATTTTTTAGCTTAAAATGGAGCAAAAGTTCGGTAAATGATTTTCAAAGGAAGCTACTTATTATACAAACTGCGCCACATTTTCCCAAACAAAAGATGTCAAACATTTTTCGGTGGTGCTCATCACCTCCTCAAAAAGAACTGCTCTGGGAATTAAAACGTGGTAGAATATCCTAAATCAAGGTGATTTGCCTCGGGGGTCGAATCGAAAATGAAAGGAAACCAAGGCAAAAAGTCAACTTTTGGTGTAATTTTTTTCAGAAAAATGTCCGTCTCACACTTAAAAACAATTTTTTACACTTTTCTGGAGCTAAGACATCAAAAAAACAGTCAAAACTTGGTTTTAGGCATTACAAGGATCACGAAGTTCTGAAAATGATATCTCGTCAGAAACTAGAATCGCAGAGCTACCTAATACTGTTAGTGCTTTAAAAAGCAAGTCAGAAAATTTAAGAGAAACAGATAAAACTACAATTTGAGAGAGAAAAAAGTATTGCCTGACGAATAAAATGAATAAAAAAGATGCAAAGAAATGTGAATCTTGTGCAATAAAATATATGCCCTTTGCAAAAACATCAAATTAAAAAAATATGAAAAAATGGAGTGAGAATTGAGTAGTGCAGAAGCCATGAGGAACAGCAACAACAATATCAAATACAAACAGGTTTCCCAGGAATTTCTTTCTCTTCTCCACTGATTATTTCCAATCCCCAGCAGCAGCAAATCAACGGCTCTATCTTCCCCACCCTTCAACTACATTAGCATGATGGACAGGCAGTCTCTCTGCGCTGACTTTTGCTTTTTTACCAAAAAAGTGGCTATGGAGGGAGGATAGGTTGCTCAATAAATAAGCAAAAACCAATTGATTCTACTTGTTTGTTTCTTTTATTTACCGCATATGCTGCTTCTGCTGCAATCATAATAGTTATAAGTTGAGCCAGCCATCGGGAAGGGCGGTACTGCTCATTAATATGATTGCCTAGGGCTATCATCACCAACACCTTACTATTCCAGCATTTACTAGGAAATGTGTAAAATATAAATATGAAAAGAGAAAGAGAAACTTAAGAATTGGAATAATTTGTGGAAAATAAAGTTTATTTCAAAAACGATTACGGCTGATTGTAATTATGATTGGACAAAATGTAGCAGTGACCAGATTGGGGATAAAGTTCCCATAGAAATTGAAAAAGTGCCCAGTTTTTCATTTCGGTCAAGGAGGCATTGATCTCCCAACTTTTTTAAAAGTTTCGTCATCCTCAGATAGCCCTTTGGTTCCAGTTTATGACAAGGTAACATTTGTTGCAATATCTTTGCGCAATATAGCATAAAAAGGTAAAAGTATGAATGAAACTATTTTTCCCAACTTGTTTCATACTTTTAGCTTTTTGTGCTACATTTGCAAAGATATCACAACAAATGATACCTCTTTCGAAACCATAATCGCAGGATTATCTGAGGGTGTTGAAATTTAAAAAAAGTTAGCAGATTTATGCATGTGATCAAAACAAAGCAGTTTACCTCTTTTTTACATTCTCTGGACGCTTTTTCTCAAATCTTCGCACTTTCACGTATGGCCCATTATGATTTGTGGAAAGTCTCTGAATAAATTAAAAAGATTGACACATACTTGTTTAAAAAATCATAGCTTCAAAATTCAAAAATTGCGATTTTTGTCCATGGTGAAAAAGAGACCTGAACATAGATTTCATTCAGATCGGCTTGGCCAAACTACAAAATTTTATTTAATTTTGGAATTATTACTTTTTCGCCGACAAATATCAGCATAAAAGAGGTTAGAAGACTAAGTTTTGCAGAGTACTGGTTTTCGTCCCAAATAGCTGTGCGAAGTAAAACTCTTAGAAGATCTCAAATCTGCGAAGACTTGACAACCCTTACATCCAAAGAATTCTTGGTAATCATCACTTTTGACAGAACTTCTAGCACTGAGATGTAAAATTGTAAAAGAATGAGATGACAAATGTAACAACAAATTAATTGATTTTGTCATAAAATACCGAAACAATATAAGTTACAAAAAGTTGAACTGGCCGATCAGTAAAAGCTTTGAAAGGGTACTAGTTAGGCAAATTAAAGGATCATCGCCGTTGATGACAATGGCAATTAAGAGTTTTTTAATTGGCGGGGGACATCTCTTTTATTGCGAAAATATACTTCGAATTATTTTTTGTTTGCGATTAAAATTTGTTCAAAATTAAGAACCATCTACTAGTCGAGCCGAATGTTGCTTGACAGTGCCAGATGGGACAACGACAGCATTTGAAGTGCACCCCCACAAAGAGTATTCTTATCTAAGCTAACTTTTTCATTTTCACCTATTTCACACCCTTTGCGCCAACGAATCCGACAAAGTCTTTGCGCTGACGAAATCTTCAGCCGCTTCGCGGCCAAAGACCAGCACACTCCACATTGCAATGGATTGGGGTGAAAAATAAATCAAGGAACCGAAAGTAGTAGGCTTAGAGAAAAATACTCTTTGGATGGAGGGGGGGATGCACTTCAATTTTTACGGGGACGACTTATCCGAATCCCATTGAGCCATAACGTATTATTGATAACTGTTGATTTGCCTCATCTAATACATAAAATTTTAATTTTAGATGCTAATAAAAAAAGAATTTGCAAAAACATTTTCCGCATTTTCGGCTGTCCCCGCCAATTCAAAAACTCAAAATTGCCATTGTCATCAAGGGCGATGGTCCTTTAATGGGGTGAAGCATAAAAAGATGCAGCCCCAGCCCCACTGTGAGCACTCTCTATTTTAAAAAAGGAGAAAAAAAATAATTTGTTCGTATCTGATAAAGATAATTTAGGGCTTGATGGATGGATCCGCAAGCGCTAACCCGCACATCAAAAGTCACCCTATTATTCATCCTTTCACTTTTCACTTCTATTGCTTGAATTTCATCCAATTTTCTTGTGTTCTCTTCCAAACAGAGAATGACCAGAAGAAAACGGAAATAAAAAGAAAAGATAATGGCGCCACAAAGGGTAGAGAAGGAAAAACATCTAAATTTGACCTTTTCAACTTTTATGTTAAAAGTTTCAAAATTTGAAGAAAAACTGAGCCATAAATTCTTGGCGGTACGTAAAAATACCAAATTTATGTGAAAATGTGCCACCCTTTTTTAAATCTGCTAACTTTTTTTCAGAGTGATAAGACGATAAGGTAACCTCCCAAATCTAGTTTCTAACGAGGCATCCTTTATTACAACATATTTGCAAAATATAGCCCGAAAATGTGAAAGTACGGAGCAAACTGTTTTCCTGGCTTGCTTTATACTTTCACTTATTTTGGTTCATTTTACAAAGATGTTGCGGAAAATAATACCTCGTTAGAAAGGAATCTGAAGGTGTTAAAGCTCTTCCATTCCACTGAACAAGCTCAATCATGACCTGAGTTAGAGTTGTTGAGCTCTAAGTTAGTCTTCTATCATCGCCTACGTCGTGTTTGTACTCATAAATAGTTTTCCATTATTTCAAGGGTTCCAGCACTAATTTAAAATTTTTTAATCACATTTTTTGTTTGTTTCGAAATTTTCCGATAAAATCCCAAATTTTCAACTTCAAGGAGCAAAATTTTGAATTTTTTCACAGCAAACCCTAGCAGCGAAAGATCCTTCGCCGTTGAAAGAGCAACCTAATGAGTACAAACATGCAAAAAAAACTATGCCAAATAAAAAGGTTTTTCTTTGTGATTAAATGAACTCTCATGAGATTTTTTCCTAAAACCCCAACTTTCAACTTTAAAGGGCAAAATAAAAAAATTAGCAAGGAAAAACTTTTTTAGAAGTCACTCCAATCATACGTATTTGTGCTTAAAAGAAAGCTAAATGTTAAACATGAGTTTTCCGGTAAGATATCGGACATAAATTTGCAAAAAACGTAAAATTGGCGACAGACAGACAGACAGATGGACAGACACATGCCAAATACTATATAGAGATTGATATCACAACTTATGTTAGACTCATGTTTGAATCCGTCCTAAAATACACTGGCCTACCCTCGCCCAAGCCGAACCCTAAAAATTAAAAAAAACAACAGGGGGACCAAGGCAAAACTACCAACCCCCCTCCCCCCCCTGTTGGATAGGGCCGGAATCCGCTCAAAGTTGGCAATGGGTCTGCTAGTGGATTTCCAGTCGAAAAATATTTTTTCCGACGTAAACTATTTTGTGTCAATTCTTTTCTGATTTAGCTGGTAAACACTATCTTTAGAATCAGAAAATGTTCTCTTTGCCCGTTTTGATACACCTTTTTGTTACGATTTACTTCTGATGTTTTCCAAGAAACAAAAAGTGACATTTCCAACAATAGGAATAAACATTGTAGATGGTGTAGCTGTTAAAGGCGCGTCCCCAATGAGTGCAATGTAGAGTGCGATGTAAATTGCAAAAAACGGCTGTAATTTTTTTTCTCGGCCGAACTTTTTTTCTGTTGGTATCATTTTGTAGCTGAGATGCAGGGCTACGCAATAAAAAAATTTCAGCCACATATCGCTGAAAATTTTTGATAAAAATGCGTTTATTTGCACTCTACATCGCACTCTACATTGCACTCATTTAGTGAGATGTAGAGTGCAAATAAACACATTTTTATCAAGACTTTTTCAGCGATATGTGGCTGAAAAAAATTTTATTTTGTAGCCCTGAATCTCAGCTACAAAATGGTACCAACAGAAAAGAAAGTTCGGCCAAAAAAAAATATACAGCCGTTCCCGCCTTAACAAGTCAGAAAAAATCGCTCACTCATTGCGGACTTAGCTTAAAATGATAAAATTAAAAATAATAATAATGAAAATATATTTTTGACAAACTATTTTGCCATTGAAATCATATTTTTTCATTTATATCGGGGTATTCTCGTTATATCGAGGGTCTAACTCCTTATGTTTTAGTCAAATCCAGCCAAATGGAGCCAAGGGGGCCGTTATATCGAGGGTTGACTGTATAACGTATTGGCCCAAAATAGCCCAAATCATGTTTTTTCAACGTTTTGGCATCTGAAATGCGTAGAAAACATGTTTGTAGGGTGCGGTTTTGAAATTCTGTATTATTCATATTTTCGTGTCTGAGATTTTTTATAAGTTATAATGTTAAGGTAAGCATATTGGGAGATTTTAGAAAAAATTATGAAAAGCTACAATATTTCTATTAAAGAATTCTCTAGATCCGGCAATTATGTATTAGCAGGATTGTATTGTGTGTCTTTTTGGAGAAGTTAATCTCTTGGTTTAACAAAGAACATAAATGGAATGCCGTGTCAACTAATTGTACTAATGGTTCTAATTAAAGTTCATAAGGTGGTCTACACAGGGTGGTCTAGCGCATTTAACAGCTAAGTTTCTCTGTTCGCTCTATAGTTGTTACCAGAAACATTAGAAATCAGAAGAAGTACTGGAATTATCGTAGGGGCATTTGGTCACTTTAGTGTCATTTGTTTGAATCAGCGCCTTCTCAATTTATTTATTTCAACTGTTTATTTCCAACTTTTTTTAAAATTAGTTTATTTGTCCTAGGCGGTGTACTGAGTACAGCTTGCATTGCGTAATAGCTCAAAATGTTGCTAAATAAAATAATTCTATTTAATGACAAAAATCGGAAATGCTAAAAACATCCACTTTTGAAAAACGTCGAATTTCGGCAGTTTTTGTCGTTTAACTTTTTTCTCTGCTGATACTTTGCCATTTTTATTGATAATTTAGATAGAGCAATTAAAATGGCGCAGAACGGTATATTCATGTATAAAAACACTCGTTAAATTGATGAGAAAATCGACTTAGAAAGTATGAACACATTTTACAAAATTATCAATTTGACGTCTGGGTGGTAGTAACAATCAAAATATCGGTGGATAAAATCTGTAGTAAAAATCGAATATCCGCGGATATTACCCATAGCCTGGTCGGGGGCAGGAAAGATTCGCGGATGATTTTTTCTTATGTTTTCTAAAATCGATTACTATCCAAAAACGCGTGAATACGTTTGAATAAGAAAGAAAGAACCGTACTATACTGCCAAAAACGAAGTTTTGTTTAAAAACAGCGTTTCAGTCGTGTTTTCGCTGCATTAAATTTTTTCTTCGAAAGTTGTTAAAAAAATTACATTATTGTTTTAGCACAAAGAAAATGCTCAGCAATCATTAACACAGGAGTCCGAAAACAAATCTATCTGGGGGAAAGCTATACTCTGAATTTTGACATAAAACTTTGAAAAAATAACTTTTGCGGTTTCTAAAGATAAGTTTTTTTTTCAAAAAGTACTTTTTACATCCCCCTGTTAGAATAATTGTAGAAATTAAAAAAACTTTAGACAGATTTAAAGGAGCATTTGTACAAAACTTTTCAAAAGATTTATGCAATGAAAAGATTTATGCAACAATTTTCGACTGATTATGTAGAATAACACGTGAATAAATATAAAAAACATTATCCTGGTTTTAAGAAAACATAAAAAATATCTTACCTTTTTTTAATTTCGTGAACATAGCCATGCTTATATTTATTAGCAGATTTTATCCGCGCATTTACATTCAGCTGCGGAGAAATACGCAGATTTTATCCGTTGATTGTTACTAGCACTCCAAGCGCTAATAAAAACCATGATTCTGACACCGAATTCTTGTCCCGGATTCTTTGCTAATGAGACTAATCTTCAGTCTTGGCCAATCAACCGGCGTTATCAACCGGTTTATTAGCGGGTGGGCCACCGGTTGATACTTTTCTCAACCGGTTGATCAACCGAAAATCAATCAACCGGTTGATGGTGAATGTGGCGGTTGATAAAATCCAGGCGTGGCCAAGACTACTAATCTTAAATCAGAGCTACCATATGTCCATTTTAAAAAGATTTGCCTTTTTTGAAATCCCAAATGTTTTTTTTTCAAATTTTAGTCAAACTCTTTTTTTTCGCTTCAAAATGGCAATAAGCACTAGATAAAATGCACTCTTTTCTTCAAACATGGTCAAAACGTCCTTTTTTTGCCCAAATGTCTTTTTTTTCAAATTTTGAGATGGCAGCCCTGTCTTAAATCTTTAACTTGACTGTCAAAATCTAAATTCCGCTCGAGACAATAAACGTTCAAATATCAAATATTGTCTCGAGCATGATTCGAAATTTGACAGTATTTTTAGAAATCTAGTAGCAGTTTAATAAGCAAATCGACCACATTGAACAAGAATACCGTATTCACTCTTTTAATCGCTCATGGGCGTTTATTTTTCAACCCTTAAAAAATCGGAAAAAAATACTTCTATTTTGAGATTTTTGGATGCTCAACCAAAATTTAAAAAGTGGAATCAGGTAAACTCGTGGTAACTAAGAAAACGCAAAAAACAGATTTGCAAAATAATTTTTTTAAACTGAGATATAGGTCCCTAAGGGTGGGCGTTTATTAGAGTGAATACGGTACGGTGTCAGAATTGTGATTTTCTTTTGTTATATACCATATGAAAGCTCGTAATGTCAGCAACATTAGCTATTACGCAATACAAACTTCACTCTAAAAACAAAAGTTGTGAACAATTTGATGTCTGGACTTGATGTGGATCTCGTCAAATATTTAAATCACTGTTTTGTCCCATCTCTAACGGAGTCACGGAAATTGTGTTTTCCAAATTTGTTCAGAATTAAATTTTTGACCAGAATACCCGACGACCAGACATTTTCTATTATTAGTAGAATTTGTCGCGACATTTTCTACTATTTTCGGTGAAATTCGGTTGTTTTGCCCGAATTTCATCGAAAAATAATTAAAATGTCGCGCGACAAATTCTACTAATAATAGAAAATGTCTGGTCGACGAATATAAATTTAAGGCTGAAAGCAGCAAATGTTTTCGAACCATCCTATTTTTCCACTCGTTTCACGTTCAATCTGACATTGATGACCTTATAGTACTGTTAAAGTTAGAAAGAAAACTTAAAAATCTATATTAAAGCGAATTAAAAAAGTTAGCGAGAAAGAAAAAATTATTGGTCCCGCTTTTTTCTCCATGTAACGCACGGGCATGCGCCTTGAAATTAAAATTAATCGCTCTTTTTGTAACAATCATTAAAATTAATCCCTTTTTACATGGTGCAAAATTTTATCGCTACAGTCGACTCGCGTTATGTATTTCAAAGGACTGCCCAAAATCAGGTCTTTATAACTAGGGTCGTTATAACATGAGTTATTTTCCAAATGCCCACTGACTGATCGCTATACTAAGAGTTGACTGTAATAGATCAGTAAATTGGCAAAGTCTGGATAGAGAAACATATCGACCATGCATCATCATTGTAAGAATTCAACACAAACCAAGTGAAATATAATTTTCGGGTCAACTCGTAGGGTTGAAAAGGTCCACGACCAAGAATATATAGGTGGTTGAGTGTCTGAGTCCTTCCTATTGTTTGAGTCCCTCCTAGCATACGGTGGCTTTTCCTTGCATAAGCCTAAAATGAAAAAAAATCAACAGGAGGGGGGGGGGGGTGGCAAGTCGAAAAACTTTTCTTTGTTGGATAGGGCCACAATTGTGTATTTATCGCACATGTTAGTCTTAGACGAAGAAGGTTGGATTGGTTACTCAGTTCTGTTGCTTTGTGCCTGTTAAATGAGCTAATAAGTTCCAGAGACTCTTCAGCAGGAGTCACCATTTGTCTAAAAACTTATACCACCAAAATTTAGGAGCAAAAATACACAGCCATTTCATTTGAAATCAAAAAAATTTTAAAGCAAAGCATTCTTGACGCTACTGGAATATACCTCCACCACCAAAGCTACTAGAATATACATTGATTTGCCCACTCACTATCAAATTTCAAATTCCGCTCAAGACAAAAAACATTTGAAAATTTTAAAAAATTTGAATTTAAATTTTTTGTCTCGAGAGGAATTTGAGCTTTGATAGTGAGTGGGCAAATCAAAGAGCAGTTTCTAAAGCAAATCGGCCAGGCTGAACATGAACCCGGTGTCAGAAGTTGAGGTTTCTTTAGCGAAACCAAAGTTTCAGGCAAAGATGATTTTTAGAATTTACTTTCGACGGTTTGCTTAACACTCCAAAAGCCTTGTTTTGTTTAAAAGCACTATCTGGTGCAGTTTTCCTGCTCTTTCGAATAGTGTCTACCTAAAAACGTCATTTTCACGCTTTTTTGTGCATATTTTTGTATGAACAACGTTTTAGAAAATAAAACAATTATTTCTTCAAGGTAAAACTTTTTCATTCGATTGTCGTAAATACCTCAACGATATGTCATCAGAAAGCTCGTAATCTGGGCTTTCTTTTGCACATGAAACTAGTTTATCTGTTATAAAATTTGCATAGGATACCTCTTTAAAGTTGCATAGACAAAATCTTGACTTGGTCGGTTCACAAGGGCACCGAACACCATATAGTAACTTTTTGTCCATTTTTTTTCACCATCGTGTTCAGCGTGAAATTCTGCACAAGAATGTATCTTCAGACCTTTCCCGTGTTAATATTCAATATTTATTGTTCCGAGAAATTCCACCCAAACTAATCAATGTTTTTTAGACACAACAATGAACATATATTTGTTTCACCATCAAGATTTCCAAAAGCTCTACAACTGCTCCAAAATTAAGATAGATGATTTTGCTGTGGCATCCAGAACACATGTTGGCAAAAGCGTTTTCACGCTGCTTTTGACTTCTGTCCTTTTTGTAAGTTAACAAAAAATTCAAATTATTTATAGACCCTACTCTAGATCTTATACATTCCCTGCACTTTTGCTGTATATAAACATAGAGCACATTCCTGCTACAAACTAATGTTTTACATTGCTATAAATGACTTGTGTATTTTGATATTTATTGGATTTTTGCATGGCTATTTAGGCATAATTGGAGCTGTTTACTGCTCTTTTCCAAACTTCAACTACTTATGCGGCATATGTGTTAATAGTGAGTCTTGAAACTTTATTAAAGCTTTAAAACAGTCTGTCAGGCAATCAAGGTCTTACTTTTTTTGAATCTCCTCAAAATTATAAAAATCTTTTAAAATTGGTGAGTGCTTACCGTACTTTCTCTAATAAGCCGACACCCCCTAATCCAAAATCGTGTTTTTAGCATTGTGTTTTTGACCTACTTTTTGCAAACCACTCTTAGGCAAGTTCTCCCTCATTTTGTAGCCAGTGAAATGAGCAACAAAATAAGAGATAATTTGCCTTATATTGGCTCATAAAAAGTAGATCAAAAATACAATGCCAAAAACACGATTTTCAATTAGGGGAGTGTCGGTTTATTAGAGAAAATACGGTAACCAAAATGAATCGGTGCGAAAATATTTTCAAGAAGATTTAAGGTCGAGAAATTCGCGTACTATATTTTCGGCAGCCTCCTCATTGCTTTAGTATGATTTCCGAGTTCAGTTCATTTCAATTGACAATTCCCGATTTTTTTGGGGCTGAAAATCAAGCGGGCATGTCCGGTTAAGGCTGTTAGCAATATCAAGGTACGGTTATCTTATTAATCTTGACTAAAAATATTAAAAATGAATAAATTGACCCAAATTAAGACGCAATTAACACGCAATGCTAGAAACAAATAGAAATATATGTAAAAAGTGTGAGGGTAGTAAAATGATGTAAATGTTCTATTCAGTCTATGGTAAGAGCAGCAAAGTCTAATAACTTAAAATTTGCCACTAAAAAAGATACACTCGGGCCGAAATTTTGGATAAGGTAGGAAGTTGGTTTGATGTTTGGGGTAGTTATACTCGGCCCTTTACTGGAAAATTAGGCGAATTACCATCCCCTTCCTTTTGAGAAGTTGAAGTTGAATCTCAGCTACCAGATGGCACCAATAAAAAAATTTTTCGAACATTTAAAAAAAGTTGTGGCCATTTCCGAGTGAGGGGTCAGCAAAAAATCCTCACTCATTGTGACTGAGGCTTTAAAGGGAGGGTGAAAGCTGTTAAGGAGCAACCTCAATTTCACAGTTTTGTGCTTAAAAGAGAGCTAAGATGCTGAATTTTAGGGTTCCGGAAAAATATCAGACATGAGTTTGCATAAATTGCCGAAAATTGTTCTTAAACAAAAATTGGCGACAGACAGACACAGCCGACCCACATACTATATAGAGATTTTTTTGAATTTTGAGTCAAAATCTTATTTTTTAGCAGTGAAAGAACAATAAGCACTGGATAAAATAGCATATTTTTGCTAATATTGAATCGCCGCCTCTAACTCCCCTAAAATGCCCTTATTTTGAGCAAATTTCTTTATTGAGCCCTGAGTACAGATGATACAGTCGACCCTCGATATAAAAACACCCCTGGGGGCCGGCCCAAATCGAGTATATAGTCGAAAATCCATGAACTAGTCCAAATGCAGGTTTTATTCAAACACCGATAATTATTGAATTCAACAAATCGTATTGAACCGATGTGCTGTCTTGTTTTCTGTAAACCGTCTCACCTATTATGTCATTTCAGTCAAACAACATTTCCCCTATTCGACCCCGTGTATAAGTGTGCTTTGGTAGAATCAGTCTTATAATAACTGTAGAATCAGTTGTATCATATATGAAAAATTCTACAGTTAAAAATAAAAATTATGACTCAAGATGAGTATGCGTTTTTGATGAGTCAGAAAAAAACCGTGAGACAGAAATTACTTAAAAAATTGAAAAATAAACTGTTTAGAGGCGCTTCACATGGTTAACAACCCTCATGACAGCATAGAGGACATGTTGTATGACTGAAATGACTTAATTACAACAAAAACAAGAAAGCACATCAGCACACAAGCATGCCATAGAGTTTTTTTTTAAGTTTCCAGCACAACATGATAATTTAAAACGATATCTACCACTAAAGTTACCGAAAAATTACTGAGTGGCGTTGTATCGAGGGTCTTCTTTGCTTAAATTAAGGCAAAACCAACCAAATCATTCTTGTGATGGCGGTATATCAAGGGTCGACTGTATAAATGATAAAATCCAATCCCCAAATATTTTAGCACTTTGGATGGCAGAAAGCAGTGCTGAAATATTTTTGGCTATAAATCGCTGTATGGTAACATTAGCTCCCACCGTTGAAAAAGCTTTGTTTAAAGGTTAGTTGATTTGTTTTTCGAGGCGTAATCTTTTGCCAATGGCATCTTTTTGCCAATGAGATTACTTCGCCAATGGTACGTTTTTACGAATAGCTTGTTTTCTCAAGTATTCTTATTGCCTTGTCCGTCAAATTACCACTCATTTTGTAGCCAGTGAGATAAGCTACAAAATCAGTGGTAATTTGCTTGACAAGAGAACAAGAGTACTTGAGGAAACAAGCAATTGGCGAAAACATACCATCGAGTAAGTGATGTCATTGACAAAAAGATGTCATTGACAAAAGTTTCATTGGCAAAACGACTACGCCCCGGTTTTTTATATATAATTTGTGGTTGAAGGTAAGCGTGCTTACTTCTGGCTTGCGGTGAGCACATGTTATGGATTGTATGTGTTTATGTTTACAAATCCATCTTTATTCACGGGTGTCTACTATTTTTGGTCATTCAATCCCTTTGTTGGGTATTTGAAAGATCCTAAAGGAGTTGTAAGTTTTATATATTCACTTCATTCAAAAATCATTTCACAAAAAAACACATAGAGATTATGCTTTAAACCAGATAAAGCAACAACCAGTGTTTTAAATGGCACCGGCATGCGCGCCACTGAACCGAGCTGGCGCCTGTGCTGGTTACAGGAAAAGGTCAGTGCTGGTGCCGGCGCGAGTTGAAGGAATAAGTTGGTGCTGATATTAGAAAATTAAGAGCAGTGGTAACCACCTTTTTTCTACTGGGTCTCGACTTTCCAATAATCCATTAAACCTGGCTAACTGATTCTAAAATGTCGAGGTACTTTTGCTGCTAGGCCCCTTGCTATTTGCCTTGCTCCCCTCCTTTCATGTTGCGTAGGACAGCGTGAGTTGGAACGTAGTTAAAGGCGTGTTTCTTGCTTTTTATAGCTGGAAAACCCCGTTGACTCATTGGTAACATATACTGGCCCAAGCCAAAAACAACAACAGGGTGAGTAAGGCAAATAGCAGAAGGGGAAGAACACAAGTACCAGAGTGCAGTAATGAATCTCTATATTTCTGAGGTCTCGCGTTCAAAACCCGAGATCTTTAACTACATGCTAAATTTTTAACCCTAAAAGTTAAAATTTAACTCAAAAATTTAATTTGAAAAAACAAACTGTAACTCTGTGAACAGCCTAATATTTTGCAGTTTATCAACCACCTTCACACGGTCCATAACACAAGTGTGGCTATAGTCATTCCTACAATTTATAGTGCTTTTTTCACAGTTTTATTATTTAATGCCAAAGCAGAAGGCAGGTTAAATAAAAAAAAGTTCTCCAGAAGACAGAAAATGTTAAGAAAACTAAAAATTTCTTTTAAATTTCATTCACTAATTGCTCGTTCACGCGTTCTACTTCGAAAATGACTTAAACTTTTTTTATTGTATCTTAAAGACCATTGCAATCATCGGCCATGGTAATTTAGGCTTTTTGAATTTGCGAGGGACAGTTAAATTACGGGCAATATTTAATTTCGCCTGCTAATTTGTAAAAAATGTCCGCTGATTTTATACAGCTATTTTTCTTTGTAATTTTGTGTTTATTTTTCGATTTTTTGCATAATCGTATAGCCAAGGATTTCAACTTTCTATCGAGCTATCAAACTCCAACGAATCATTTCAGAAATTTAGTGGTTGTGAATGACCCCTAAATCTTTGGATTCATAAAATTATTTGATGAAGTTTGGTAGCTCAATAAAAATTTGAAAATAATAGGCTACAAAATAACTCTAAAGATATACTTTGAATTATCCTTTTGCATAATTCAAAAATTTTAATCATTTACTAGTCGAGCCAAAGTTTGCTTGATATTGGACAAGATTAAAACTACCATCACAGGGATACCTGATGGTTTTATCACTTTTGGAAAAAGATGATTTTTTTTATTAAAATCATTTTAAATAAAGATTTGCCCCAAAAAAATAATATTTTCTCCGAGAAAAAGGTTATATCCAGTTCTACTGTATTCAATAATGTAAAGGTTTGGGGCTTTGAATAATGTGAATTTTTCAAAAATCATATTTTATTTGTTTTCCTGATCCCCTTTCAAAGGAAAGGAAAAGCTACATAAGTTTCTGTTTATGGCCCAAAATGGTGTTGCAGGTTCGATCCCACGTAGTGACATGCTATTTATTTTGGCTTGATTGACCAGTTATAGTGGTAATTTGGTCGCTGATACTGAATGGAATGGAACACTTTTTCAAACCTAACAAACCTATCTTAAAAATCATTCTTTTAAATGCGTCTTGTAGCTCTTGAACTGCCCTACAACATAGCATTATATTGTTTGTTAAAACGCTAAATCCTGAATAAAAATTTTGACTAGTGAAAGTGAAGAAAATACGTGTCAACCATTTAAAATGGCGTCACTAGTGTTTGGATTCAAATTCCAACTTTGGTAAAGTAATCCGAAAAAAATCGATAGCAATTTTTGAAGAGGAATAACAGAGCTACAAAACACTGTATTAAGAATAATTTTTAAAATAATAATTTTTATGCTTGAACATTAGTTTAAAAAAACGATCGTTAATTATGCACCATCCAAATACTTTTAATTGAAAATAATACTATACAATTAAATTATTTTTCAGTTGTTTATCCAGATTTTTATCATTGGATTTATACATTTTGGAGGTAATTTTAATTTATATGCACTTTTTGTAATCATTGAAACGTTTTTATCGCTTATTTAGCCTGCTCAATTCACACCTTGAGCAAATACTTTATATTAAATAGAAATGTGCTCTATCTAGGCCAGTACTTCTGGTTTTTCGCGCATGGTATTAGATAGTTACTTGAAAAAAATTATATCCCTGAATTTCAGGTAGTCCACCAGTGATTTATTTAACTATGAATGAAAATATAAGAACAGATTGTTTAGAAGGACTTATTGAATTTTTAAAAGCTCGATTTCCATCATGGTTTAAAGTTTTTACAAAAGTTTTTGCTCCGATCAAGCTACTACTACTAACGCATGGAACTTATCGAAAATTTGATTGCATTTACTGCAAAAGCTCTATCAATCAACCTCCTTACCCTCAATTTTAGGGAAGGCTGGTGAAAGCCAATAAGAAGACTGTCTTGACACAACTTGGGTAATTTAAATCCCCTGTTAGTTTTTTTCATTCTTTATGGTTCTTATTAGCTGATATATGTTATATATGTTTTTTGATATACCGTATTTCCTCTAATTACCGCCCCTCGACTTTGAGCTATTGTATCTCGGTCCAGAATTTTTTTTTCGAATAGGTCTTTTTCACGTTTTCTTAGTTCCCGCGAGCTGTACTGATTCTTCAAAAAAATTTTGAATTTTCACTTGAAAATTCCAAAATGACTCTAATAAGCGCACTCCTTTGAGGTCGATCGAAAAATAAGCGCCCCGGGCGGCAATTAGAGGAAATACGGTATGTTTGTTTTAGTATAAATAAAAAATATCTCACCCAGGGTCCGACGATTTTTTCCTCAATTTTTCAAACGTTTTACCAAATGTGATTCGTCATTCCAGCTCCGAAAATTGCAAGGATTGCAATTTTACCGGTTATTTATGCGAATATTATAAGTTTCCCATTAAGAATGGCGGCTCTGGATATAGTGCGCACTTATTAGCACAAAATTGGGTACAGCGCGATTAACCGTCTCAATTTGACTTTAAAGACTTCAAGACAGGTATTTCGAGAAACTTGTTTACTTCGGGGTCCCCTAAGACAAAATCATATTTTTACTCGACAAGGCGAGAATTCAGCGGAAGAAGATTCCGCGGGAGAAGATTCTGCGGGAGAAAATCCCTCGGAATTTTATTTTTTGACGTTCCTGTTGAAAAAAACCAAATTCTGACACCGGATTCGTGTTCAGCATGGTCGATTGCATACCGGAGCTCTATTGGATCAGATAACGGTCATCAAATTTTGAACATTGAATTTTTTTTCAAATGTTTTTTGTCTCGAGAGGAATTTGAGAATTAAACTTAAGCTCACATTTGATAACGAACAACCTATAATCGACCATGCTAAAGACGAATCCGGTGTCAGAATTTGGTTTTTCTCAACGGGAACGTCAAAAATGAAATTCCGAGAAATTTTCTCCCGCAGAATCTTCTCCGCGGAATCTTCTCCCGTGGAATCTTCTCCCGCTAAATTTTCGCCTTGCTTTTTACTCTAGTAAATCATTGAGTTAATCTCCGCAAAATTTTTTAAAAATACAATTTTTAACACACAAGTTTAATTTCGCCATAACACTCGCTGGCCTAGCCAGCGCCTAAGGCTTCGCCTGCGCAAGAAAATTAACTTTACATTACGGGCTCGTCCTAACAAAACCATACCTAAAATTCAATTCTAGACCTTGTTTTTTTAGGAACCAAGTTGATAAATCCGTACTAAAGTTCAAGGATTAGGCGAAAATTATCGAATTCCCGGGCACCACCTCTTATTAGCTTGGGCATGTCCCTTTAAGGCGCATACACAATGAGGAAGGTGTTTGCGGATGCTAAACCAGACTAATCTCTAAGAATCTCGAAAATAGAATTTTCGCCTTTTGTGTGCGGATGCTTGGGCGGATTCTTTTTTATCTCAATTTTTCAAACAACATCTTTTTTGTCCTCATTGCGGTGTCAGACAAACTTGTGCAGAATTTAAGATGGATTAGCGTCATAAATATGAGAATTTCCAAATCCCTCCAAGAAATCTCTTAAAAATCGAGATATAATAGGAAACTAATCATCCTTTTTGAATGTTTTTTTTCCTTTTCCATTTCGATTTTCAGGGCTTTTTGGAAGGAATGCAGAAATTCTGATATTTATGATGCTGATCCAACTTTTAATTATACACATTTTGTCTGACATTGCAATACTGAGTTGTCGACAAAATATGGCTCCCAAACCATACTTAAAAACACAAAACTTGGATTAATCGTTTTTTGTCGGGACTATCTTCTTTATAGCTTTCACTCCTTTTCAAAAAAAATAGGAAAATAATTTTATCGCTCACGTATTCCGGCCGTTTGACACCCGAGGCTTATTGACCATGTCTATCTTTGATCTGCTCGTTTTTAAAGTCCGATTCTGTTTCAGAAGTTGGTTACAAAATTTATATTTCATCATTGACTATGTATTATGTATTTCCGGTATTGTATGCTCTTCTAATTAACAAGTGTCAGGACACATAATGGAAAGCTCTTTGGAATGATCAAGAGTCACCTGGTGCAATACATGAAAAATAAATTGGTGAAACAGGGATTGAAATGCAGTTATCACATCAATCCTGACTTTAGTGTTCTATGCCGTAGGCTTATTAAATTTGTAGGTTTCAAAACTTCAAAATTTTAACAACAGGTCCCACCGTATGAAGCAGCCAATAACAGAATCCAGGTTGAGCTAGAAGTCGATCATCCGTTTGTTTGGCATTTTATCGATTCTTGGAAGAAAGTGCAGTAAGGAAGTGACAACTTGTTGACCAAGTCGACTAACCTTGGCGAAGTTCATGATGGGCGAAAAGATTTTCGATGATGAATACTCTATTAAATTTTATGGTCTCTCTTTGATGTTTTGTTGTTCTATTAACCAAATAAAAACGTGTTCGCTGTTTTATTTGCCCTTTTTATTCTTTAGTTCACGAAATTACAAAATGCTTAGTAACTTTAAGAGTCAAACGGCCCCGGGGATCAAACGGCCGATGGGGTCAAACGGCTGAGGGGGTCAAATGACCGGGGGTCAAATTGCCGGAAGTTCGATCGACCCTGGGGGTCAAGTGTCCAGGGGTCAATTGTCGCGGACCCACCCTGGGCGGTAAGGGATTTCGGGGTGTCGTTAAACCCAAGTTCGACTGTACCATATTTTCTCTATTAAACGAACGGGATCTTCTTTTAACCTGCCGAAAGTCACAAAAATATGTGGTTAACCTTTAAACTATTAGAGTGCTCAACCAAAAACTTCAAAATATTGATTTTCAGCTAAGTTATAACTTGTAAAAGTCGAAAAAACTTGATTATTAGAGAAATTCCGTTAAATACAGAAAATACGGTAATCGAATTTATACCTGGACTCCACTTAAAATATAGTAAATTTGAGAGGGAATTCCAGAAAAATAACAGCAAATATGCATACTGTATAAACAAGCCTGATGTTTGATATTGGTCTTGTTTTAAAAAATTTGTTAGGAATAAATTTGCAATAAAGTATGTGTAACATCATTGTTATAGAGAAAATTTGGGAACTCAAAATAATAATAGTATTTACAAGAGTGAAAATATTAAGAATATTATGGTTTTTGATGTGACATTAGCCATTGAATTAAATCAAAAATAATATTTTTGAGCTTAAGTAAGATAGTAAGTATTATGGTTGCTAATGGGGTTTGTAGTCAAAAATTTTCAATTAGACTAAACCAATATAAAATGTTTGTTATTTTTATCCAATATTTTTAGATGATTTCTTCTTATCAATTTCGTACGTATGAACATAAATTTATAAAATCGTAGTTGAGTAATAGATTAATAAGGGAAGTTAGGGCAGACCAGAAGAATGTTTTATTAAAATATTTTTTCAGCGTTTTTTTTGTTAGAAAGCTGAGATTCTAAGAATTTTATTTATATTCGCAGATATAGCTTTTTGAGTCCAAAACTTTGTCTGACAGCCTTCTAAAGTTAGGGTCAGCTTTAGGTGATTTTGTAACATAGCCCGAAATTTTCAAAGTTATTTTTGAAGTCAGTACACAGTATAAGTGTAAGCATCAGCACTATATTAGCACCATGTTTAAAGGGGCGTGCCCGTGCGTTAAGGCGCGAACCAGCAGTTTTTTTCGAAATTTTTCCAAGCGTCCTATTTTTCACTCGTTCTGCGTCAAATCTGATATAGATGACCTTATACTGCTTTTAAAAACTGGACAGAAACTAAAAAATCTAGATGAGAACGAATGTAAAATTTATCGAGAAAGAAAAGAACTGCTGGTTCGCCTTTTCTCCCCATCGGCACGATCATGCCCCTTTAAAGGTTACAAAAGCATTTTACACATTTTTTTGGAAAACATAAGTGTGAATATATGGATGTTTGAAAAGAACAAAAAATTACCAAAGAATTAAAATTTATCCAGTTTTTCGGTTTTGAAGGGATTACTTTTTCATAAGGCTATATATCAACACTTGAATTTTAAAAAAATATTCCGTGAAGTGGATTTTTCCTTCTTTTTCTGCGCTACAACAAAGTGCTAAAATATTGTCATACGGCCTTGAAACCTAATAAATGCTTGTCACGCTCTTAAAATGACCACATCATTGTTTAGATCGAAATGCTTGCTTTTCTAAAATTATACAAGTAATTTTTTTGATTCATTTGAGAGACTAGATTCAGGGCTACAAAAACATATGTTTTGGTTTGCTTACAAAAACAAATTATTGTAAAAAATGAACCTAACCCAAATTTGTCCTAAACTTATTAGTCACTTGCTAAGATTCCTGAAAAAACGACCTTCAACTACAGAAGGCTGGCACAAAAAGTGTTTGACTCAAAAAGCTATAAAAATCTAACCAAAAAACCTAACAATATCACCTTTTTAACAAAATAAGGATCTCTGAAAAAAGATTGAAATTTTAGTAAAAATTGACAAATCAAATTAATGAATAAAATAAGACATTTAACTAGTTGGTAAATTCCTTTTGGGTAGGGTTGTCGACACGACATGTCGATTTCGACATTTCCTGTCGATATGTCGACATTTTTCGACATATCGACATTCGACTCGACACGACATGTCGAAAAGTTTCGACTCGGCTCGACATTTCGAAAATTTGACATGTCGACAACCCTACTTTTGGGTAATTACCCATGCACATTTTTACTAGATTTGGGTATTTGGGTGTTACATGAAGGCACTTTCGGCACTTTCCAGCTAAAATGAGGCAATTTTAATTCTCTTCCTAAAAGAAATGACAAACCGCGACAACAACTTAAAACTTGTTGGGTCACCCATTGATGATGATTTGGCCCATTCCTTCTGACCAAGCTCGAACTGTTTCACGGAAAACACACATTCACATCAAACATCCACCGGTTGATTGATTTTCGGTTGATCAACTGGTTGAGAAAAGTATCAACCGGTGGCCCACCCGCGAATAAACCGGTTGATAACGCCGGTTGATTGGCCAAGACTGAACGCGAGTCACTTTTGTGGCCGAATTAACAAAACGCGAGACACATTTCTGTCCCGTTTCGCCATTTTCTCTTACAGAACTCATTCTCGATGTCTCAAAAAATTGTTTTTGAGGTGCGTTATATAGAAAACTTTTTGCCCAGCTTTTTTGACGCTCTATTGAATGGTATACAGGTTTTCAAATATCGCTCGGTCACTACCACATGTTGGGCTTTTTTTCCCTTGTTAGTGATTTCGAGGAATTGGTGAAATATGTACAGTATTGTTGTTTTAGCTTTTTATAATAATATTATACAGTCGCAACTATTTTCGGCGACTAAAAGGCATTCGAAAAGGCCAAAATAACATGCTATATTATGTATATGCTGGTATTGCAGTATATATGTATACTCTCATTCTGCCATACTCGAGTCCCCACAGTTAGAGGCAACACCCCCCTTATTGTCACAGGCACAAGGTTGGCTCTGCAGGCCGGAAAGTAGTCATTATTGAGTTGTGGGTGGTTGATTCAATTCCGCATTGCTAGCCTGCCTCCAAAGTGTTTGCCTTTGTGTCTTCTCCTCCTCTACCAACCAATTTTCTATTTTCCCAGTCATTCTAGTCAGTGTTTTACAGCGACAATACCAACAACATCGCTTTTCTTGGCTGTTTGTTTTGCTTGTTTGTTGGTGGTGGCGGTGGAAGAGGGGAAGCAGCCAATGAGATGCAGCAATATCTTTTAAGAATTTTAGACATGCGCAGGATGATCACAGCATTTTTTAATAAATAAGTAGCTATCAGGTTGTCGCAAAAGTTTGCGTGGATCCGAATTATGCGAATGAACTTTATGAAATTCTTTGATAGGTTCACAAAAACTCTCGAAACCCTCGCTTTGATAGCTATTCGAGGCAAGTTCTCTTTTATTTTTGTTTGCAAAAAAGTAAGTTAGATACCGAGAAGTAACTAGTCCGATAAGAAAACCTCTCGAGCTGTTTTTTCCGACATGTATGATTTTGACTAGCGAGCAAAAAACGGTTTTTTCGGCGGTATGATGATTCACAAAAATACATCTTCACAAACTCACATTTCACAAACTGCATTTTCATAAACTTACATTTTCACAAACTGCAATTCCACAAACGGCATTCCCCAAAGTCACATTTTCACAAAACTGCTTTTCGACTAACTGCAATCTTCACAAACTGAATTTTCCCTAACTGAGATGTTTACAAAACTGCAATTTGAAAAAACTCTTGATTTCCTAAACTGGGGAAAACCTGGGTAGGTACCTCCAAAGTAAGTGGACATCCACCCACATGACCTAAAAATTAAAACATAGGCAAAATCAAAAAGAAACCACTTTTCCTAAACAAAAATCCTGTGATGAATAGGTTTTGTTGAAGCCGAACATGTGATTTCCCATTCGAACCCCGAAACCTGAGGTAGCTATTACATTGCAAGGTGAATATTCACCCCGATGGCCTGTAAAATTAAATAAATAAATAAAAAATTAACTTTTTCAAACTTAAAATTGTGTAGGGAATTGAATTTGTTAAGGCCAAAATTGCGATTTTACCCGTACCAACTGCAATACCTCGGGTGGGTACCCATCTGTCCGGTGGATATCCACCTCCACCAAATGACCTTCAAAGTCAAACGCTTGTCTTTTTATATCTCAAATTATTGTAAAAAAGGCATGCGCCCAGGTGGATTCAAACCAGCAACCTCTACATCACCCCTTAAAATGGCTCAGAACTCCATCCAGAGTGGTCAAACCAAGTGGTCAACCACTTGGATCAAAAATTTTTTAAGGTTTTCGGGCTCCAAAACTTGTTTTCTGCGCTAATTCGACCATGCTGAAGATGGTTTGACAGTAGTAAAATCACGTTTTTTTGAGAAATTTTCGAGTTATCGTAAATTCTAGATTTATCAAAATGATTTCACCACTATCCAACCATCTTCAGCATACTCGAATTAGTGAAGGAAAATTGGTATGGAACCCGAAAACGTAAAAAAAAAATTTGCTCCAAGTGGTCGACCACTTGGTGTAGTCACTCTGGATGGAATGCTGAGCGAGGCTTGAATCCACCTGGGTGCAGACCTTTTTTAATACCTGAGCCCAGGATACCCACCCCTCGATACTACAGTTTGCGAAAATGTGACTTTGTGAAAATGTAAGTTTTTCAAAATGCAGTTTGTGAAAATGCAGTCTTTTTCCAAATTTATTTTGTGTAAATGCAGTTTTGTGTAAATGTGAGTTTGTTAATATGCATTTTTGTGAATCATCATACCGCCGTTTTTTACAGTTGTATAGGGCCATATGACTAGTGCTAATGGCTGAAAAAATTGGCTAAATATGAATTAAAATTTCCGTAGATGGCGCAAGGTTGTCAAGTCAGCCCTCTGAGCTCTGGCCAACTTTGAACTGTTTTAGGCTCCATCTTAAAAAGTTCTAAGTAAGTGCTTTTTGACATAGAGATTTTGTAGAGGACATTCCGCCCTACAAAATAAGTATAAGCACGCATAGTAAAATAATTGTCCATTTTTTAGGCCGGACTGTCTTCTACAAAGTTTGTATTTCAAAAAACGTTTACTTGTAACTTTTTTAAGATTTTAAAGAGCCCAAATGCAGATACAGTCAACCTCGATAAACCGGCACCCCGATAAACCGGCACCCTAAGGTCGGTCCCTAGGGGTGCCGGCTTATCGAGGTTTGCCTGTAGTTCAAACTTGGCCGGAACTGAGATGGCTGACTTGATAACTTTGGCCGCCGTGTAAAAAATTTTAATTCATATGCAGCCAATTTTTTTCGCCCATTCGCACTAGACCTAAGACCCTCTACAATTTTAAAAAACCGTTTCATGCTGATTAGTCAAAATCATGCCTGTCTGAAAATAAACAGATCGGGAGGTCTCTTTGTCAGAGAAGTTTTCAAAAAGTGTGTAAAAACACAATTCCAAAAACAGAATTTGAATAATACCCAAGGAGGCTATTGTTAGAAAATATATGGTATCTGTTTCTCGTTCTTCCCATTTGATAACTAATGCCATCACACCTGTATTTTTTTTTTTTGGAATCTTTTGGAAAATTACCTTTTGCTTAGGTTAAGGTGGTTTGTTTTTAGGTTGAATACTTGCAAATAGTTGGTTGAGGTGTTCTACTCAAGGACACTGAGGTGGGGTTGTATGGGGGCAGTGGACAAAGAGCGATGTGTTGTTGTTGTTGCCATTACTCATTAGTTTCATTTCTGATGGTAGAAATGGACAATATTTTGTTGCCCTAAGTGGATGGATGGATTGGTCTCTGCAACAACATTAATCTGCTCTTTAATACATGTTCACCTCTTTCTCATCATCTTTTTGTGTTGACTATTCAAAATCTCTAAATGAGAAACAAAGAAAAATTGCAGCTGGCATATATTGTTGGCAGTAAAAACGTTTTTCTGAAAACAAATCTTTTTGTGATAAAAACTTTTGTTAATTTATTCTTAAATTTTGAAGGGGAGCAACTTTCATATGAAAACTGTGAAACTTTTTGCTTTTGTGATTTTATTAGAGTATGGATAGGTTGTCCTTCGAAAGTTTGAAAAACACTCTACCGTATTTAACTTTGTTACAGCCACTAGCTGGCTTTTGAAGATGTGTATATGGAGTCAGTGTATATATTTTGCACTGTTGTTTAATTACCACGAGGGTTTTTGGCCCTTTGTGTTTGGCCCTAGACTCGGTAGTTAAAAATATCGTCAATTATTTTCTCATTTTTTGAAATTGCCCTCGGTTTATCAACATTTTTCGCTTCTTTAAAAAATTATTACATTTTTACCGAAGACTTGAGAAACGGCTAGAAGACCAGTCTAATTTATAGTTGAGCTGTCGCCCGAGCCACTCAAAATTTAGCGCACTTGGGCGCCCATATCCTGTGCCACAATTACAAGTATCGTTCGTCTCACTTATCGAGAACGGCACCCGGCACTTTTTTTATTTGTATTTTATTATGCTGCCGAATCAATTCTGCCACCAAAATTTTAAATTTGCTCAAATTTCGTCAGCATAATTTAAGATTTTTTTCAGTAAATTTCAAAATTCCGGTAGCAGATTTGATTTGGTATTGGAATTCAAAATTTCGGCAGCGAGACTCAAAATTTTGGCAAATTTTTTTTGACTCGCAACCATGGTCAAAACCTTATCTAAAAACTTGGATTTTGCTTCAGAAAAATTACAATTGTTTTTACAAAATTCACTATAGACTTTTACTTTTTTATTTTTGAACCGACTAATTTCTCTCTTCGAAACTTTTTTCTGCAACAATAAATTGAGGAAAAAAGAACTGGTTCCTCAAACTATCGCTGCCTCTACTCACCAATAAACACAGGTAATTTCAGTTGATAAAAAATTTCCTCATTTTTCATCTACTTTTCGGTGTTTCATTTGGAGTGTTGGACAACGATTACAACAACGACATGTATTTTTGCATTTCTAACAGCCGACAAAACCGTGCCTTTGATACTTTTGATGGTTTCACTCGCTCCCTCTCATGTGTCAAAGTTTCAACGGCTTTAAGAAAATGGTGATGATAGTGTTTGCTTTGGCAGTCTAGATTTGGCCAATCTGTCCACCCATATAGTTGGTGGTAGGAAGGAGCAGAAGTAGTGACTAACTAACTGCTTCAACAGGCTGTCACTGAGGGGGCTGCTCCAAAATATTCAGAATTTTGTGGGGAAGCCCTAAGCTATTTTAGGAAAGATTATGCTCGAATTCTGCACGATAATAATTTATTCTTATGAAATTTTTTTGTCCTACTTTATAGACTCTGTTTTTTATTGCTGCTTATCAAAATTTTGTTTTCATACTTGTTAGCGAGCTTTGTAGAAGAAAATTTTCTGCTTTCGTTTATTTCATTGGCTCCCAATATATATTTGTGGCACACAGCAAGCCAGACACCCCCAAATTAAGGTTAGTGGAGTATATCTCTCCGTTACACAACAAAAACCACAACAGCCCATCTGGTTTGACATTTATATTGGGAGACTGGGGTCAGCAAGCCAATAGGGAAATGATGAAGACTGTGGCAAGCTTAGCAGAACAACATGAGAGTTCCAGAACCTCCAGCACTAAACTCTCTTAATGCTTTCTAGCACAAAAAAGAAAAGGGGGATAGGCTATGTAGGGGAAAGTACTCGTTGAGGGTCACATGCTGCCTACTATTGATTTGGACATGAAGGGGGAGGAGCATGTCCATAATAACAACATAATCAACATTGTTTCCATTGTTCCTGACTGGCTGGCGAGCTAATGAAAAGCGGGGTGGGGGAGGGGGACACAATATTGGTTTGGGGCACATGTGTGCTTGGTATACTGCCAATTGTGTGCTTCCTTAACTTTTCAGTTTATGGGCAAATTTCTGAATACAGTCAATCCTAAATATAAGGCAACTCCACAAGCGGCATAAAAATGACCTTCCACAGAGGATATGCCCTGAAAATTTTTCCTACTGACTTTTTATAGGAACTTAGCGAAATTAAGAAATTTTTATGTTTCATTTATCAAAACAAGTGATCCGTTGTGTTATACCAGAAACGTGTATTATTCCATTTTCACACAACTTATTTTGAAGAGAATCTATTCGAAATAGAAAAATTCTAAAAACTCTAGGCTAAATTGTAGACACATCAATTAAGAGTTATATTAGGCTTATACTGCCATTTCAAGAAAGACTCACGGTGGTGTCAGCCGTCTTGAACTGCTAATTATACTGATGTATAAGTATTTTTTAATTTTTGATAATGCATCATGTGATATTTATCGTATTTTCTTTAATTATAGACTCGTATCTAATTATAAACCCCTTGAGTTTGAGGGTCTGAATCTCGGAGCAGAGAGAGTAACATTTTGCAAATCTTTCATTGCCTTTTCTTAAATCCCACGAGCTCTGCCGATTCCGCTTTTAGATTTCAGTTGAGCAGCTAAAAATTTCGAGACTGACCTCACAGGACTGTAAGAATTTATTGATTTTTGGGGTTTGAAAAATTATAGACCCGGGTCTATAATTTGAGAAAATACGTTGGAAATTCTATTGTCACCCTACTTGCTTTGGCCCTCAATTTGTCTACTATGCCGTCTTAACTTTGAGAACCTATATCTTAGCTCAAAAATATTATACAAATATTCGGTGAATTTCCACGAGCTCTACCTATTTCTCTTTTTAGATTTTGACTTCGCAGCCAAAAATTTCGAGATCGACCTCAAATTTATCTGATTTTCGAGAGGTTTAAAAAAGCCCACACGGATTTGGAAGGAAATACGGTAGATATCTTTGGACAAGCTTGTTTCCGGAGTTGGTAGTGTTACATAGATGATAATAATAATATGGAAAAAAACTTTTGTAAGAAAATTTTAAATTTTATTAATTAAGGCTTTAAAAACACAAACGAGGAGTAAGCAATGTCTGTTTAATTCACTTGATCTAGCAGTTATAGTTGGCTCTCCAGAACCCTACTCAATCAAAATATTTTCTACTTGGTCTCTTCCTAATTTTTGCTATCGATCATGAATTTAATTTTCTAAAGTTGTGATGATCTAGCTTTTACTTAGTTTTTTAGTTCACCTGAAAATGTTTCAGTTTTACAAGACGTAAAATCTGATTTTTGTAAAGAATTTTCAGATTTTAACCGAAATTGGTTTGTCAGTCGATATAATTTTGGAAAGTTTGCGTGCAGTAGTTGTTTATTTGTACTAGGATGCGTGACAATTGCATTTTAGCTACAGTTAGAATTGATGTAAATTGAAAAAAATCTGCAAACAAAAAAGAACACTTCGAGGAGTAGCAACATCTCCCATGGTTACTACTTTTGCTTTTCTCGCCCAAGCTTGGTCAATTGCAATTTCAGCCTTTCAAGCACCCACCCACAGATTCATTAGCCCATTTGGGAGGTAGCATCTGTCCATCATGCATAATTAAAGGGGTCACCAATGTAGGTGGGTTGGTCCCTGATCATCATTATTAATAAGAGAATTTAATTCTAAAGGTGAGACCAAGCTTGAGATATAATGTCAGCTACCCTCTCTCTCAGCCCATTTTTTGTTTGATTCTTTTTTACAAATTATTTCAGCACATTCAATTATTCATTTATATAATTTGTGATTTTGTAATCAATCCTTAAGTTAGATAGCAAAAAAGGTTAGCGTGAAATGCTGCAAATTCTGAAGAATTGAGTTGTGGAATAAAGTCGATATACAGGGGATGGCTAAGTTTTTCGGACTATTTGTTTTGGCGATATTTTTTTGAATTCGTAGTGTTTCGACAAGATCTTTTTTTAATCAGAAAAGGAAGAGATTGGAATTTTTTCACTAATAAAAACAGCCAACAACTACAAAAATTGATTTTTTGGTGGTCATTTAAGGATCTTGTTGATGTTTAGAAAAAAGTGGCTTAGGTTTGATAATAACGATTTATTGAGCAACACAACAACCAGCAAGATTGGGTCACTAAAGTATACTTATTTTGCTGACAATTTACTTTATTCAAACACCTAAACCTTTGTATTTCTACAGTTTTAAAATTGAGTTTGTTAAGTCTATGGGCAAACTAATATCCAAGGCTATTTCCAGAAAACTAATGCCCGTTTATTGTGAACACCCCTTACTCCAACTCCGACTTCAACTTCTGGTTTCTGAACGAGCCATAAAACTCATATGTTTAAATTTCAGACTTTACGAATCTTTCATTTATTTTTTATTTCCAATCACCTAACTTCCTACATCAAATATGAGGTCGAGAGTGAGTGGAAGCAGCTGTTATTCACTAACTTTACCCACCCTGTTGGTTTTGACAGCTATTGTAGCAGTTTTCATCACGCCTTCCCAAGCCGGGGATGTGCAATCAGACGTGAACAATTTCCTGTCCAACAAAGCTGGTAGCAAAGTTTGCCTTGGCGACATTTGTGAGTTGAAATTAGAGCAGAAATAAAAACATTTGCAAGGAATGAAATTTGCAGGCAATGACTCAAGTGCTTTTCACTTCTACGAATGCTGTGGCAAACTTTACAATGGTAAGGTTTTTGTGTCCTTCGTTGTGTGATGATATTTCTAAGAAAAAGGAGAATCCGCCTCCTCAAGAATAAAATGATTGATGACTCAATAAAATTTCGATTTAAAACCTCACCTCAAGATTGACCCCAGCTAGGTCGCAAACTTTTTTCAGTTTGATTTTTGAAAGCTTTTGCCAATTTCGTTTTGACACTCTGGCCCAAATATTGCAAAGATCCAGATTTTGCCGATCGTTTTTTACAATGCTGACACTTTTGCCTCTAAAAAGTCTTAGGATTTTGCAAAGCGATCGGCAAACTCGGGATGCTGGTGATATTTGGGACCAGAGTGTCGCAAAAAGTTGGCAAAGGCAGTCAAAAATTGAGTTCAAAAAGGTGCCGGACCCACCTGGTTGTCGACTTCAAGGTGGGGCCGTTAAATGGGCATGCCCATGCTAATAAGAGGTGGTGTCCGGGAATTCATTTTTTTTGCTAATCATTAAACTTCTGTACGGATTTTTCAACTTGATTTCTAACAAAGGCCTAGAATTGAATTTTAGGTATGGTTCTATAAGAAACCAAGTTAAAAAATACGTACAGAAGTTCCATGATTGGGAACTATTTTTGAATCCTGGGGCACCACCTCTTATTAGCGCTGGCATGCCCCTTTAAATTGAGATTTGACATTCTCCGTTGACGAGAAAATTTCAATGTTTGAATCTCATTTTGTTTATTATTTATTTTTTTCTAATATTAGGGGCGTTTTTTTAATGCAGATCGAAAATTTGTTACAGTCGACTCTCGTTTATCTGGCACCCCCAAAAGTTCGTTCCCGCCTTGGGTCCGACACTTTTTTTAGCTCTATTATCGAAGTCTTCTGCCAAATGTGATTCGCCAGTCTAGTCCGAAATACCGCAAAGATTCTGATTTTGCCGATCGTTTTTCCAAAATCTTTTCAGGTTACCGTAAAGACCCGTGCCTCTCGGTTATCTGACACCCCTTTTTAAAAATCAGGTGTCAGATAACCGAGAGGCGCGGGTCTTCACGGCAACATGAAAATATTTTGGAAAAACGATCGGCAAAATCAGAATCTTTGCGGTATTTCGGACTAGACTGGCGAATCACATTTGGCAGAAGACTTCGATAATATAGCTAAAAAAGTGTCGGACGTAAGGCGGGAACGAACTTTTGAGGGTGTCAGATAAACGAGAGTCGACTGTGTTACCATTCGACGCGGCGTGGTCGATTTACTTTCTAACAAAATTATCAAAAATTATGGCTGTCCTACCCAAAAAAATTTGTGACCTCTTCAAAGTGGTCGAAAACCAAAGTATTTTGGGGCTGTACACCGAAATATACGCGCCAATTTGGTACTTGGTCGTTTTGGTACGCGGTCGTTTTGGTACGAAATTTTTTAGTGAGAATTGTTTCGGCAAGAAATTTTTTAGTAAGAAATTTTTCGGTGACAGCACGAAAAACGGTATTTTGGTAAGAGATTTTTTCATACGCGGTTATTTTGGTAAGCAATTTTTCGGTAACAGCATGAAAATTTTCGTACCAAAACGACCAAGTTCCAAATTGGCGCGTATATTTCGGTGTACAGCCATTTTTGGTGGATCTTTGGGTTACAGGTTCAAATCCTGGTGGTAGCATGCATTGTTTTTGTATCAAGCATTATACGTAATTGTCATCAAAATGAAGTTACGATTTTTTATTTGAGAATTCCAAAGAATACAACTAAACTATCTGCATTGCACTCAATCCAAAATTTGCTGTCATTTTTAAGATATATTTACGGTCGAAATTTTATTAGAAAATAAAGAAAAATTTAATCATTTATTTTTTAAATATTCAGCTAGGGTTACATAATGGTTAATCATTTTTTTGTAGCAAAAATACGTTTTTGTGGCAAATTTTCATTTTGCCTGATTTTACTAAAAAAAATTGTCTTTTCTCAAAAGTGATAACACCATCATGTAGCCCTACTCTTCTAGTTTTCAATGAGGTATCGTTTCATCAAACAATTTTGCAAAATTTAGTACAAAAAATTAAAAGTATGAAGCAAATAAAAAAATAATTTGCTTCATACTTTCCATTTTTTGTACTAAATTTTGCAAAGACCTTTGATGAAACAATACCTCATTAGAAACTAGAAGAGTATGGCTACATGATGGTGTTATCACTTTTGTGAAAAAAACAAAAAATTTTAATAGAATCAGTCAAAATGAAAATTTGCCACAAAAAAGAATAAATTTGCCACAAATAAAAGTATTTTTGCTACAAAAAAATGATTAACTTTACATAATTAGAACAAACTCTGAAAATAATTTTTCAGAATGCTGCTTTCGACTTCAAAATTGGGTGTGGATTGTTTTGATCGTAATTGGCATTTGCTTCCTATTTGGCTTCGTCGGCTCTTTGATCAAGTGCATCTGTTGTTGTGATCGCAACTAAGTTTTATGTAAATGCGAATGACTATTTTTAACCAGCTCAGGACCTACTTCAAAGGATATATCCTTGTGGAAAACAGGCTTTTTAAATTCCTTCCATAAATTTGATTGAGTTCGTTTGAGAAGCATAAATTTTTACCATTTACTAGACAATTCAGAATTTTTTTCAAAATTAATAGGAAGACCAGAAACTATATCTCAAACGACTTAGTCAAATTTATCTTCTGTTTTCTACGCAATGATTTCTGACATTTAGCTATTTCTTATCTACTCTTTGAGTTTGTTTTCTACTAATCTTAATGTCTACGAAAACTTTATACCCAGAATTAATTTTTATCCACCTACTATTTTAGATTGACATTTCCAATTCGAAACTACTTAAAAATGAAAAAATAATTTTACTCAATTTCCGCCCTTAATTTTACGTATAGTTATTTGAGTATAATAATGTTATGCTTTTGTTTACGCACAAATATTAATTCAAGACACTTTTTGATCTAATTTTTCATTGAAAATCGAAAAGTTTTAAGGTAAAAGTTTTCGGAAAATCAGTCCAATACCAAAATTTCTTCGTAAAACTATTTTCGTTGAAGGATCAAGCTCACGCGTGCTCACGCGTTCTAAATGGTTCCCCGCCAATTCAATTTTTTTCCTAATCGTTGATAGTCTGTTCGAATTTTTTAACTTGGTTTCTAACAGAGCAAGGCCTAGAATTCAATTTTAGGTTTAGTTTAGTTAGAAACGGGTAAAATTTTTGCCACAGATTCACTTTTTTTTGTCACAGATTTCCTAATTTCTGTTACAGATCAAAGTTTTCCTTTCCTATCAGCTCATTCTAATAAATTTTCTAACCTTTCTTCAAAGTTTTAACACCATTAGGTAGCCCTGCAATTCCACTTTCTGGTAAAATATTATTTGCAGCACTATTTCTGCAAAATGTGGCACAAAAAGGTTAAAGTATGAGTCAAATTGTTTTTCTGACTTGCTTCATACTTTTAACTATTTGCGTTATATTTTACGAAGACGATGCATTAAATGATACCTCGCCAGAAACAAGAATCGCAGTGCTACCTGATAGTATAATAACTTTCAAAAAAGATCTAAAAATTCGAAAGAATTAGGCAAAACTAAAATCTGTGACAGAAATGAGGAAACCTGTGACAGAAAAAAGTGAATCTGTGACGAGAAAAGTTTTGCCCGTTAGAAACTCAATAAAAAATTTCGTACGTAAATCCAACGACTAGGAAAAAATTTTGAATTGGCGGACCGAAGTGAGCATGGTCCTTTTAGATCAGATCAAAAAAATTAAATTAAGCTGAGATATTGCTGTTTTGAGCAGACCACCCAAAAGTTTGCACCACTCACCTACATTGATAGATATCTTAGCTCCCGGAAATTTTTCTGATCTGATCTCAACATATTTGGATTGAAGACGAAAAATTGATATTAGAAGTGACTTTCTGCAAGCTTTTATTTTCGATTTGTCGGTTCTGAATCAAAAGTTTTAAAAGGCCGGCCAAAAAATGTCGCGAGTCGATATTTCACCTTATTAACTCATTTGCTGCCGCTTTTTTATGTGTAAGAGCCTTAGTTGTATGTAAGCAATGATAAAATTTCAATCTGTACTTATAAAAATAAATATTATCCATGCATTCAAATTAAGTTTACATAATAACTAAATTTCTTGTTTTTACAAGGATATTCACTCAAAAATGTAGACACAAAGTTGTTGCTTTTGAACATGTTATTTCAATTGTTTTGTGTCGTTTTTGAATTCGCGCCTTTTAAAAACAATACAAATACTTGTATTGTGAAGAATTTACTTATTATTTGAAATGTTTTTCTATAATCCAACCTTAATTCTACTGGGTAATCCATGCACCAACTAAACCAAGTGATCGTCCATTTGGTACGAATTCTTTTTATGTTTTTCGGGTTCTAAAATTTGTTTTTTGCATAAATTCGAGTATTTTAAACAAGGTTTGATAATAGTAAAATGCCATTTTGTATGGTATTTTTTGAGTTTTGGTAAAATCGAATTTTGGTAAAATAGCTCAAAGGACAGTTTTTACCTACAAACTATCTTAGATCACCTAAAAAACTTATCAAAGCCGAAACAAAAGAAAATAATTAGCTCCAGGCGGATTTCAAGATTCACCACTTGTACCCGGATCTGGATTGAGTGGACCATAACAGTAAATTTCGTGTTGTTTTTAAAAATAAGCCTAAATTTATACAAAAGACTTTTTACGCACCAGTTAATGTTCAACTACAACAATCATACTTAGACGGGTGCCGGATTTAATTTTTCGGCCCTTTTTTGAAAATTGTGTATTCGGGTGACGGTGCCCGACGACTCTTTTTAAGGGGTTTTTATATCTTCTCTTATTTTAGAAATAGCCCTTTTTAGTTTTTTTTAAACTGTGTTTTGTACTGATTCTTTCATGGCCTGTTCACATACTGAGAGTGAGAGTAAGTTATCATTTTGAACACCCCTTACTCCCACTCTCACTCTCGGGTGTTCACGATGCCTTTTTTTATTTTGCAATTAAATAATTTTTTTAATACGTTATTTTCGAAATTTCTTCATAATATTGTATCCTACGACCAAAAAAAACGCTTATTGGATAGTTTTGATGCACCATGAAATTTATATAATTAACCCATGACAATTGATAGAGGGTTTACGTTTATTTCGTGTTCTCAGTGCTTCCTTTTTTCCTACTTTTTCTGTGAGTCACAATTCACGCGATATCTTCTTTGAACTCCGAGAGAGTAAACCTGTTATTATTTCCCAACACTTGGATCCGTTTGCATATGTGAGAAACTGACTGAGCCAATGGGAAGAATTCGACAGTCATTGTGTTCACGGTTTTCGAAGCGTCTAAAATAGCGTTCTCGACAACAGCTTCGTGACGGTTAAGGGGAATTTCGAGCGCTAAATACTGTGAGGAATTGCGTGAGCTTTCCATTTCCATCTCTTCGTCCTTAGCCCAGTCCGAAGTAGAAAGGGAAGATTGATTTTTCAAACCACATTAGCTTTTTGCCCATTAAAATTCAAATGTAGTTTGCATTTAATAATATTTGTTCGCAATCTGCAATATTATGAACAAATTTAAAAATTAAAAAATAATTTGATCATTTTTATGGTGCCATGGCATTTCGTCCAAAATTCAGTTCGTCCAAAGTCAGTTCGTCCAAAATTCAATTCGTCCAAAGACAATTCGTCCGAAATTCGATTCGTCCAAAATTCAGTTCGTCCAAAAGTCAATTCGTCCAAAAGTCAATTCGTCCAAAGTGAAATTCGTCCAAATTCAAACAAGGTGAAGTCCGTCAAGGTTCCTATTAATTCATTTATATTTGAATACCCATGTCTAGGCACTGCCAAATACAATATTAATATTAGCAACATTAACAATATCAATATTAATGGGGGACAAACTCTTTGCGAAAAACGATTTAGCGAATCAGAATCGCAATGTGATCGGATGAATCGCTCAGAATCTCACCATCGAACATCGCGAACCACTCCAAACTACCCTAAACAGTGTTTTCGAGTTGCTGGAGTGGTTTAGGATAGTTTTGGATATTTATGGTGTAATTCTGAGTGATTCACCCGATCGCATTGCGATTCTGATTCGCTCTATCGTTTTTTCGAAAAAATTTTGTCCCCCTTTAGTAAACCCACTAAAAACCAGATTTTATCAGCTTTCGATCACTCTGGCACGGGTTTCTGAGCGGTTGAAGTTATTCTGTTATCGTAAAAATCGTTTTCCCACAAATTTCGACTTGAAATTCAAATTTGGACGAATTGCAATTTGGACGAACTGAATTTGGACGAATTGACTTTTGGACGAATTGACTTTTGGACGAATTAACTTTTGGACTAATTGAATTTTGGACGAATTGTCTTTGGACCAATTGACTTTGGACGAACTGAATTTTGGACGAAATGCCATGGCACCCATTTTTTGCAAAAGAAAAAAACCATTGTGAACACCCGAGAGTGAGAGTGAGGTGCATTGTGAATACCCCCTTATTTTCACTCTCAATCCCACTCCCACTCTCAGTATGTGAACAGGCCATCACCTTTTTTTAGCTTTTTGACTCACAAAGCTCCCGTTTATTCAGTTCACCGAGGTCATGTTCGTGGTACCTACCCTGAAATTCGGGATTCGGGTGGGTGAAATCGTAATTTTAGTCCTAACGAACAGGATTCATATGATTTCATATTTTCATATGATAGGATGGTTTGTTTTTATTTAAAAAAAATCATTTTTCAGGCCATCCAGGTGGGTATTCACCCGAGCCACGGGTACCTACCCCTGAACCAACGGTACTCAGCCAAGGTTTCGGAGTTAGGATGTTTAAAATCGCAATTTCGGCACTATCAAACCCAATTTCCCATAGAATTTATGTAAGAAAAAAGTGTGTTTCTAATTTTGGATAAACTTCGTTTTTTGATTTTTGATTTCCCAGTCCACCGGGATGGATATCCTGTCCAGGTAGTACCTACCCAAAGTTTTGGTGTTCAGGTTGCTAAAATCGTAAGTTCGGTACTATCAAACATAATCCCCGATTATTTATAGTTTAAAAATAAATTGAAAACAATTATTTGCATAAACATTTAACTACTAAACAAATTTATTCAAAAAAAAATCGTGTCAAGAAAAAATTATTGTCAGTTTTAATTTATGTCAGAAAGACTTTTTGACCCTACCGGAGTATACCCCCCCCCCAAATGGAATTTTTTTAAAAGTGTTCCCAAACACCCTATATCGACTCAAAATCGCCTCAGAAGTTCAAAAAAGGCATTATTGTTAAGTTCTGGTCAATAAAAAATCGATTTTTGGGCATTTTTAAATCTCGACCATATGACTGTTTTACCCTGTTTTTCAACATGGGGCTAGGAAAAAAGACCTCTAAATGCCTTTTTGCTCAAGAGTCTTGCTCGGAATCATGTCTAAGGTAAGTGAGTGCGCGCATCTCTAACCGACCAAGCCCCTGCGCCCCCGAAGGGGGCGCAGGGTGCTTGGTTGCTTGGGTTGAGATGCGCACACCCACATACCTTAGACACCAATCACTCGAAAGTGACTCTGGATGCATGAAAAAGCATGCATACCAGAGTTTGTTTATGCGCTAGGCCCCAGTATTCAAAACTATGTTCAACATCTTCCTTTTTGGAACAAATTAGCCTCTTTTCGGTCCCTTCCCACCCCAAAACAGCCCTAAGTCCCTTAAAAATGGTCAAAAAGTAATTTTGGGTGGTCCCGAAAATCGATTTTTTATTGACCAAAACTCAAAAATAATCCTTTTTTCGAGTTGCTGAGGCGATTTTGAGTCGATAGAGGGTGTTCGGAAACACTTTTAAAAAAATTCCATTTGGGGGGGGGGGGGGTATACTCCGGTAGCGCCGACATTTTGATAGAATTAATTGATATCAGAAAAATTTATGTCAGTCTCAGGGTGAGCCCTTGCAAAGGCAAGTTCTGCGTTGGCGAGTTTTATGTTGGCAAATTTTGCCATTTGCGAGTTTTACCGTTGGCGATGTTTGCCGATGGCGAGACTGGCCGGTGGCGAGATTCGCCATTGGCGAGATTCGACAATGGCGAGATTCGATGTTGGCGAGTCTTCTGTTGGCGAGTTAGTTGCGTCCCGCATCGAAAATCCATTTTTGACTTGGGAATCCTTTCCTGTGGAAAAGTTGATTTTGGGGGAGAAAAATGAGTTTAAAAGTTGAGCTGAGACAGTGTGTACTTAGTAATATTCGCTTTGAATGTGTGCTCCGGTGGTCTAGTGGTAAGAAAATTTCAAAACTCGAGTAAAAGATTCACGGTACAAAATACGGGTTTCGGGGACGGCTAAAATTAGAGGAAATACGGTGATATGCTATGCAAAACAATCTACAAATATAATGCCCAACTTTTATTTGAATAAAACGGCAGCTAGTGCAATCAACAATCTAATAAGTATAAAACAATTTATAAACAAGACTTTAGCAAAAAATAGTTTACATTTACTAAGAAAACTGATCGTAGTTGATCGTACTTGACGTAGAAAATTTTTTTACACAATCATATACATGGAAAAAATAGATGGTTGGAAGAGACTGTCAAAATTCGGGCCGGCGTAATGAAGCAAGTAAACAGAAGAAGTATTCAAGGGATAATGAAAAAATTGAGGAGTTTCTTTGTGAAGGAGGACTTTGTACAAAAATTCAAAAAACCAACATTTTTAAATAAGTTACATATTGATAAGCTGCAGCCGAACATCAAAACAAGGAAATGACGAGTAGAAAATAAACATGTAAAATATCGCCCAGCGAAAAAAATGAAGAGCGAGTACACATAACAATTTAGTCCTATCAATCATAGAGCAGCAAAAGGATGTAGATGCCAAAAAGACATTCTAGGCGAGCTGATTCAAAAAATGACCTAAAAAACACTGTCAGATACATACAACGGTCAGAACAATACTTTATTGTCTAAAAACATTGACACACAATTTTCGCCATATATGTTTTGCAGAAGAACAATATACAACAACAGGCAATAACTTTGGTATGATCTCGGAATGAGACCACCACTTCACATTTTGATTAGCTTTGTTATCTTCCAATAGCACCAAAACCCCCCGAATGACTGGTCCCGTAGTGCTGAATCTGAGGCAGAGCACGTTGAAAACTGAAAAAAAAATAAGTTAATGAAAGCAACAAAGATAATTTGTGAACTTGACCTAGTTGGAATCACTGCATATTGTGCCATTATTGGAATGTGATCACTTGGAACGTGCGGTTGAGGAAATCCAACAAATTTGTTCGACGTCACCCAGCTCATATCTAAAGGCCCAGGATCCCGAGACGAGCCAGTGATTGAGGTGTTGCAAAAATATACTGAAAAAAAGTAAAATTAAAGTTCAGAATTAACAGCAAGAATATTACGTCGATCATTCCCTTGAAGTCCAATCTAAATCGAACCTTACTACCAATAAACCAGAAACACTGAAACATGACTTACGTGTAATTCGTGTATTTTATGTGACTTGATGGATCAACGGCACTGTCCAAGCGCAAGGCATGTGTGAAATTGCGATTGTCGTCAGGACTTGCACTAAGCCGGTTGAGACACGTATCATCGCGGAAATTTTTCAAGTCCGGATGGTCCTTGGCAATGGCTCCTTTACTGAGGTATTCGAACACACCTAAAACGAATGCTAAGTTTAATGCTGAAGGGAGAGTACATCTACTGCCCGTACCTGGTCCCGCATGGAAATCATTTTAATTCAAAATCAAACACATTTGATGAATGACCGTTCGAATCCGTTTGAATGCACACTCCTTTTTTCGCATTTTTCAGTGATTAAGTTAAACCTCATGTATTCTAAGGCCAAAAATTATTAATTTGTTGATCAGAATCATTTTTAGGATTGATTTGTAGTTAGCAAATGCCTTACTTGTACGATTTAATGCAAATCATAGTCAAAATAAAAGAAATTCAAATCTATATAGCTTATTAATTCTATCAATTAGTCTAAAGAGGATATAGTTTTCTATATTCAGAAGTGCACAAAACCACAGCAGAAATATTTTCATATCATAGTCCACCCAAACTAGGCAATTGACAAGATTGCCCTAGCAAAGAAAAAATAGGTTTGACAAAATTTTACTTGTGTTAACGTAAGTTTGGGTTGTAACTTAGTTCAAATAGTTGTGCACCCCCGGTTTGATGCTTAGTTGCGTTCCCAAAGCCTGAGGATCATTTTGATACCAAACTCGCATACAAAATATGGAAAAAAATGAAGTGTGCAGCAAAAGAGATTCAGTCCCGCACCCTTCATATGTGCCTGAATTTGAATTGATACCATTTCCATGCGGGACCAGATACGGACAGTAGATGTCCTTTCAATGTCCAAAGCTTTTAGCAGAATTTACCAGACTCTGGAAGAGAGTTGAAGTCACCACAGATAAGGACAGGAACTTGTTGAGTAGATAAGTGATGTTTGGCAGCAACCTTTTCCAGCACTTTGTTTAATTCGTGGACCAACATCATACTTTGAATCAACTTCACATCACAGAACTCTGGGTCCCAGTGGATGTGTGCAGTGCAGACGACAAGCATGTTTCCTACTACATTCTCACTGGCATTAATGTTCAGACGATGACCAGAATCTGAAAAAATGAACTGCCATGATACGTTTCGGACAAAAGAGAATTTAAATAAAAGATAAACATTGTAACTTACGGTTGTTGTAGAGATTTTCCTTGATTCGTAGCACGACAGCAAGAGCTATATTATCTCTTGGCATTACCCGATTCAGCATGTTCTCGTGAGCTTGTGCCTTTTCCATAGCCACCTTGATACCACCCAGTTCGAACAGTTCATTGCGCTCCATCTCGAACCTTAAAACGAAATATTACATAAATTTAACAAAACAAACAATCCGCAAGAATTACTTGTCGAATTTCCAGAAGATTGCACACCCATCTAGAAAAATTAAAAGTTTAAATAATGAATTTTTAGAGAATATGAAAATTTTTCTGACCTACGTATCGTTTTTCCTCTTCATTCATTGTCTTAGATCGTGATTTCGGAAAAGAATAAGCCTGTGTATCCTACCGCCTCCAATTTTGGCTGGAATAGCAAGCGGAATTGCTCAGTCTCAACTTCCTAAAAAGAAATACTTTAGAAACAATTCAGGCGTTACAAAATAAATGGCTTCATTGGACCATGGGGCCAAAATCTACCTTGATCCCTCCCGCTGTATTTTTACAGATTTTGCCTAGGCCTATCCTGTTTTTTCAACACTGTTTTTGCAATGTAACTTTAAAAATTGATTATAATGGTTCAAGTCATTATGGCAACGACCATCAGTTTTACCATCTTAAACGGACCATTTCTGTCTCCAACAACGGTTGTTCCCCATTCCAATTCAAAAATAATTTCTTAAACTATTGTACGGACTTTTTAACTTGGTTTTTAGCACGACTATAACTAAAATAAAATTCTAGGCCTTGCTTTTTTTAAACCAAGATGAAAACTCCATACAGAAGTTCAATGATTAGGCGAAAAATTTTTAATTGGCGGGGGACAATCCAGAACAGGTTACCACGGCCCTTTGAAAAACAAGGGGGAACAAGAAAAAATAGTAATAAACAACAACAGGGGAGATGAAGATAAATTATCGGTAACCTTTGTTCAATAGAGCCAATTTTTTAAAATAAATGATCAAACCTGCAGAGTGATAATATCGGCATCATAATGACAAATTTCTTTGATGATGTACTGCTTGCGATATTCCCAGTTCAACGCCCATTGAGGACAGTAAGAATAGAGATTTGTGGTGGCATATTTGTCACAGAGCACATTATAACACAACACAGTAAACGTTGCTGTAAAAAATAAAATTAGCAAGGTGAACATGTACAGGGCTAGTCATAAAAACACGGACATTTTTGAAAAAAATTCGCATGGGTATTACTTTCCCTATCGACTTTACCAAGAAAATCGAAGACATTACTTTAGCTATTTGGGAGCTCTTCAATCAGAAGTAGAAAAGATTCGATTTGAAAATCAATCACGTTTCACTAGAACTGCAACCGAAATGAAATGCTACACAAATTTCAATTGAAAAAGTGTACGTGTTTTTATGACTAGCCTTTCAGCGCTTTCTTAAATAAACACGAAGGAGGTTTCTAATATAGAAAGGGATAATATCAGTCGTGAATCATGTCAGACTGACAGGCCCTTTTTCCGGTTTTTTCAAACTAGATTTTTTTCATAGTTTCGATAGCATTTTTAAATAATAGCACAACATAGGCATGTGGTAAACAAAACAAATAAAAAAAAAAAACGTCAAAATGGCCAATTTAAATTTTTTACGAAGAGAATAACTCATTCATTTTGCAGTCGCTGAATAGTTGTAAAACAAATGATGTTACCTATAGGCTTCTCAGGATCAGCAGGCCGAACAACTATCCACTGTCGCTCAGGAGGTGGAGCAGTATTGACTAAAAAACAAATGTATGTTAAAAAAAAGAAAGTGAAACATCTACTTGCGAGATGATCTAGAAGATGCTGAAGCAATTTCTTGTCGCCATTCACATCGTGATAGATTTTACTTATATCTGGAGACAACGGATTCTGTTGAAGAGCTGAAAAAAAAGGATGAGACAGAGAACCGACACCATTGACAGATAGCTTTCTCACTTAACTTTCACTAGCTTAACTGATCTCTTTTTAACATAATTTCATTCTCTTTGAAAGGGGCGTGCCTACGCTGATAAGAGGTGGTGCCCGGGAATTAAAAAATTTTCCTAATCATTGAACTTCTGTAAAGTATTTTCAACTTGGTTTCTACAAAACAAGGCGGAGAATTTTAATCTAGGTGCAGTTTTGTAAGAAACGAAGTTAAAAAATGAGTTCAATGATTAGGGAAATTTTTTGAATTCCCGGACGCCACCTCTTGTTAGTGTGGGCATGCCCTCTAAAGACTTTTTTCATCAGGACGAAGTAATGTAAAAACTTAAAAAAAAATGCGATTGGAAACGGCGAAGTCAAAAAAAAGAGAAAACCATATACAGTCGAACCTCTCATTAACATACACCCTTGGGACCGGGACTTGCCGTATGTTAATGAGATGTGTGTGTTAATGGGAGAGCATGTTAATAAGATAATCACTATGATCAGACAAATAGATCTTAGCCAGCCGTATGTTAATGGGAGAGTGTATGTTAATGGAGAGTGTATGTTAATGAGGGAGTATGTTAATGAGAGGTTCGACTGTAACACACTTTATGACTTTTTGGGTTGAAGGACCATACTTGTTAATGACAATGAGAATTTGGCAAGTTCAAACGCGCGCGAGAAACTTATCTTTCGTCTCGCACTGTACTCTTTTGAGTTGTTCAAAATAACTCAAAAGAGTAGAGAGCGAGACGAAAGAGAAGTGTCCCGCGCGCATTTGAATTTGCTAAATTCTCATTGTCATCAACAAGTATGGTCCTTTAAGTTTCAACGCTTCAAAATTCACTCAATAAAAAGCATACCAAAAGTCTGAAGTCGAAAAAGTTTGCCCAGCTCATAGGGAAGCACACGAATTTGGTTTGAATTCAGGTAAAGATGGCACAGCGAAATCATATCACCAATTTCTGCTGGCAAACTTCGAAGCTTATTGTTGGACAGATCTAGTAGAGTCAGATTACACAGCTGCGATATCTCTGGTGGTATTCGCGTCAACAAGTTGTTGCCCAGGAAAAGCGCTGTGAGGTGGCGCATTTCAAGCAAAGGCATGCTGATGTTCCGTATACGACCTGAAAAAAACAGCCGTGAAAGCCATCAAACCTTAAAGGCTATTTTGAAAGCTGCCACATGGCCCGGTGTATGGCCAAAACCAGGCCGTTTTTAATAATCATTAATACCACACGTTTCGACGGTAAAAAAATCTCCCATGGCCTTACAGTAAAAGTGTTGGTCAATTGGCTGGCCATTATGAAAGAGCTCCGCAGAAAACTTGAAAAATATATATAGAAAGCTGTATAAACATTTTAACACTTAAAGCGCCCTATTTCATAACAGTCTATACATTAACGCACACAGGCTTTAAAAGCATTTTTAAAGCATTTAAACTTTCTCTAGAGCATTCGTGGGCGGCAAACTGGATAAGGTCCTGTACTTAAAGGAGGGGAAAAGCCATTTAGGTTCGAAAATTGCCCTCGGTGGCGCGGTGGATAAGCGTTTGTGTTTTATGGCCTAAAATAATGCGCAGGTTCAATCCCACCTGGTGGCACGCTTTTTCTTTTGGCTTGTTTGACCAATGTGTGGGATAATTCGACATTTTAACGCCAAATTCAGAAACAGCGACCCAATTACCCTGAAACATTGATCATTCTAAGCCAAACAAGCCAAATAAATGGTATGCCACCAGATGGAATCAAACCTGCGTACCATTTTAGGCTTTAAAACACGAACGCTTATCCACTGCGCCACCGAGGCTGAAATTTCAAACCTAAACGGCTTTTATCCCTCTTTTAAGCGAAAGCTTACCATGAATTTCTAGCTCTGTCCATCGTGACTGCCTTCCTTGTGCAATTTCTTCATCGGTAAGCAAACGATGAACTCTGGAAATGCCATTGGAAATCACTTTTTTTCCTTCTGGATTCTCCACTTTGGACAATGGAACACCTAAAGACTTCGCGCTATTACAAAAGTATCAATTGTTAAAATTGCTGCACAACCCACCCGCATTTCCGCCACTTTTGTATTCATGCGCCAACGGTGACATTGATTGTGCTAAAGATGTCATGAGCAATTCTTCACCGCACTTTGGTGATCGATTCATGGTCCAATTTGTTTGCTGGCTAGCTCCACCGGAGTCGAAAACTCGACCGTTTCCTGAAAATGGCATTGTCAATGTACAACTGAAATGTATGATAATTTGATTGACAAATAATGCGCATTCTAGTAGATACTCAGGAGCAATATCCCTTGCATTTTCCAAGTCAAACTAGCCCTAGTAGGCATAGAATTGTGATTAGATCCAAAGAGATCTTGATATAAAAAATCAATTAGTATCCACTCAAACAAGTCATTCAACCAAACACAAAAACTTACTTGAAGACATGGGCGTTGGAAATACTTTCTCTCTGGGACTTGACTGCACAGATCCCTGGACAGTGACGCTCTTGTAACTTCTTGATGCTCTTGTTGATTTTCTTCGAACAGTGACGGCAATTCCTCAACTTCCTGGTCTTCTTTGATTCGCACCTCTTCCTTGGCTACCAACCGCAATAAAGGTAGTATCTGAAGTGGCAGTTTTCTTTTCTTGACTAGCTTGAATTCGACGAAAAACAGAGACTTGGCAGCCGACGACACACAGGCTAGCAGGGATGAGACGAGCAGCGGCAGAGATAGGCAAACGAACCCAGTACAGCTGAAGCAAAGATGATACCAGTTGACAAGCCTCTGAAGAATGAACAGTGCGGTTATTGATGCCGTTGTGGAAGTTTGATATGTCTGAAAAGCACAGCAGATTGAAATAAGGTTAGTCGTGAAAGCCAAAACCAGACAAAAGGCACACACTATATATCTAAGGGTCAGTAGACCTCAACCAGGTTGTAGCAGCAGCTACCAGGCTGCTGAGCGTGACCCGCTGACAGCACACACAAAAAAACAACTTGATGGTGGTACCAAATAACACACCGCTGGTCATTGACATACACACATTGCCCCTTTTTCGAGGGGACTTCTCTCTTTCTAAGACCTTTTGAGCCCCTCTTCCACATACACCCACAATTGTGGTGGAAGAGAAGAGTACAAAAGAAGAGAGCAGTAAGAGAAGAAAAATAAAGAATATTTTTTCTTCCCCGACCTCTCACTTGTTCCCGCCACAGCCTGGGTCTGACTAGGGTGTTTTGTGCTATGCACCTATAATCTACCTGCTGCTGCTGCTGCACACACATATATGCAATAGAGAGTACGGAGAGAAAAGGGGCATGACATACATAAGAAAGGAGTGCGAATGAGAAAACGTGACACTAGCCCCAGACTCCGACTACCCAATCAGTTGAGCCCCAAAACAAGAAAGAAAATAAATACCCCGAGAGCAATTCATAAGTCCATCTGATCGAAAATTTTCGTCTGGCTGGCTCATCCTTTTTACCGTGTATATTATTAATTCATCTTTGGGTGGTTTACACTCGCAGAACAAAAAGAAGAAAAAAGATAAACAGTTGGGAGGGCGGGAACAACCAATAGATTTTAAAACAGCAGAATGAATTGTCCAAATCAACCCCGTTCTTGTTTTCCCTTGTGTATTTTGTCCAAAAAAGCCTTTTTTGGTGGAAAAATGAATAAAAGAGCATGAAAGCAAAAAATGCACCCGAAAGTTTACAAATCAACCGGTTGAAACTAATGTTGAATAAGTTTTATACAAAATCTTAAAAAGTCAAAAAGTCAGCCATCCATAAAACCTTCAATCCTGTTGTATCGAAAAACCCAAGCTAAAATAGCAACACAATAGTTGTGTCAAAAAACCATAACTATTCATTCTTGCAGACAGCAGACTGCAGGAACATGCACGAGGAAGAATGATAATCCGCACAAAAAACAATCTAAACAAACAGTGGCGCGTCACTAAAAAGCTGAAGCGGAATAGGGGTTTTGGTAGTAGACAAAGCATCTTTCAATTTCGCGCGCTTATAGGAACTTGGCAATTTGTTAGAGTAATTTAATAAAACAATGAGGCAGGTGTTTTCAGCTTTGAATCTTCCTAACGTACGACATAATTCAAGAAAAAATGGATAAAACGGCTACCAGACAAATTCTAATATTTTTAGAATTTGTCGCGCGACAATTCTAATATTTTTAGAATTTGTCGTGCGACATTTTCTAATTTTTTTAGAATTTGTCGCGCGACATTTTCTAATACTTTTAGAATTTGTCGCGCGACATTTTCTAATATTTTTAGAATTTGTCGCGCGACATTTTCTAATATTTTTAAAAAAAATCCTATCAGTTAATTTAAGTCTTTGTACTAAGTTTTCAAAAAAACTACCATAAGCAATGAATAAATTCACGAGACTAAGATGCTCTTCGGCAACAAATGTGATTTCTTCACATATGAAAGACCACAAAAATAACAAACCTTTACACATCAACATTCGACTCAGTGATATCTCACGCTGATACAAACTTTATCGACAACGGAGAATAACATGTATAAGCTAACAGACCCAATGAACAACTATATTTCAACACTACCTTCCTCTTCTAGTTCTTCTTCATCACTTTCTTCAATATCATCGAAATCTGGATGGAATCCTTTTGCGTACCACACGCTTTCTTGCACAGATCGTAGAAATGAGACTAATTCATTAAAGTTCGGAACTTCATTGGACGGCTTTTCTTCCCATTCTACTAGCAGAGAATGCACCAATTGCTCCGACGTCAGCTGAGATTCACGGACCATACGGAACTGTTCCTCAGGCTTGTCCTCATGCCTCAAACAGTGAGATACAGGTGAAATAGATCGAGGTTATGAAAAAAACCTTTCAATTGTGTGCATGCATTGTAAGATACTACAAATGAATGATTGCATACGCTTTGAACCAGAACAGGTATCTACCTGCAGAAATCCTCTTGGAGACTTTGTATAGGTGGCGTCAAAAGCAATCAGTAAAGTTCGTTGCAAAAGCCGGTGACCAAACGGAGACATCCAGACCATTATCCACGGCAGATCGAAAACAGACAGCGTTAAGAAAGAACCTGGAGAAATATATCTAGTCTAATGTCAGTTTACCAGTTCTTGCGTTCGCGAGTCGAACCTCAGGAACTGTTGATCATCTTCTGTTTTTTGCATAGCTGAGGGCACTTGCATTTCACTCGCTTTCTTAGTATCAATCATAGTGGCATTTATCTGAAACAGTGCAGGCTATTTGTAGACACACTATCTGAAAACATAACTACCTTGTACTTTTTCCGCTGAATTTGTCTAGCAATGCTTGCATCCTTTGGTATACGTGCTCTTATCTGCCTGCTGGTTCCCCTTTTTATTGAACGGACGATGCTTTTAGTTTTGAAAGAGGAGACGCTTCAGCTACATCATATCCTGCTTGCAATTTTTGCCGTATCTAAGCAAATTAAAGAAAAAATCACTAAAATGCACAGTCAGTACTGACCTCGAATTCACCTGACTCAGGTTCGTGGTTGTGGCGCTTCGTGAGATGGAAGAGGCGGCTACCCACTTTGACAAATCCCTTCCCTTTGCTATTCTTATAAATGCCTTGAAGGTTCTTGACCTTTTGCCAGCAATTAAAGAAGCATATCCCCTGCATCTTGGTACTTTCCTAAAGACTTTTTGTATTTCAGGCATTCGAAACACAAGTTGATACCCGCGCAAAAATGTAGCGGTATCCGTTAGACCATATTACGCTCATTCCAGCCCTGTTTGTTTCTTGCTGTTGTATTTGGTTTTTGGATAAAAAGCTAATCTCTTGATCTTCAGAATCACTTGAGCTCATCACAGCAAAACTAAAATAATTTAATACAGTCAATTATCAGACTCCAGAGGCATGCACATTCATAATTGAAACAACTGAAAAAAATATTTCTTAACTGAGAGATCCCAAAAAAATTCTAAAAATATGAGAAAAATATCGCGCGACAAATTCTAAAAATATTAGAAAATGTCGCACGACAAATTCTAAAAATATTAGAAAATGTCGCGCGACAAATTCTAAACGACATTTTCTAAAATATTAGAAAATGTCGCGTGACAAATTCTAAAAATATTAGAATTTGTCTGGTAGCCGGATAAAACATAAAAGTATCCAGGTTTCACGAAAAGTGCCTAGTTTTTGCTTTAGTTAGAAATGCAAAATTTAGCCGTTTTTTAAGGTGATACCACCAGGTAGTCCTAGAATTCTATGCCGGAATGCACCATTATAAAGTTTAAAGTTGTAGTTAAGCTGAATTCACAATGAGAAGGGAGCATTCTCAATCAGACTCTGCAAACAGCACCCGCAGTCTGTTTTAGCCTCCACACTCTGTTCACAATGAGGAGGCAGCATCCGCAATCAGCCTCCGCAAACAGCATCCGCAAACAGAATCTTTATTGTGAACACCCTGGGGTGAGGATGCTGTTTGCGGGTGCTAAATCTGCACTCACTATAATTTTTGTGAAGATTTACTCGCAGTTAACCAAATTATTTCCTGTTACAAAGGAATATTTTTCCTTGCTGAGATTCAATCCATTAGATTCATCCATTTTGCTTCATCCATTCATCCAATTTCGGCTTCATATTTTGACTTCATAGTCTCGTTTCTTAATTAATTATATTTTCAGCTTCAAATTTCCAATCTTTCGCATTGCTACAATCGTGGCTAAATGGAGTGAAGGAGATCCAAGATGCTTGGTCGAAGAAAGAACAGATGGCAGAAATGTGAACAACTGGCACTGGTACGCTTTTCTCTTCTACCATATTAGACATAAGCTAACACGCGTTTAGGGTTGAGAAGAATGCTACTCCTTGGTCTGAGAATTGTCTCAAAAAGCTCTTCATTGGTAAGATTTTGGAAAGCGAGCCCATTACCAAGTACGTTGAATTTTCCAAGATCGAGGATGAGCTACTGCCAACAATCGCGAAGCCAAGTTAATTTTCCTCTTCGAGTGGACTCTCAATTACTCGTAACCTTTTTTTAGATTTGTGGTTATTAGAATTTCATGTCATATTATTCCGCTTCTGTGTCCGGTTGTGACATCAACTTTAAAGGTGAAATCGAAATAACAAATTTGAGTGATGAAAACGAAGCGGAGGAAGTTGACGTATGCCCTGCCTGCATGTTTCTTTCTGAATTTCACTTTTTCATTTGCAGATCAACGTGGACATGAAGTCGAAAGGGCCGGATACCAATGATATTCGACTCATTTTCAAGAGGTAAGGGCTGGCGTTCATTTGAAAACAGGCATGGGTCTACATTTCTGAGCTGAAGCGAAAGTTTGCGGACACCTTGATCCTTCTGACTAAAGTTAAAAAGCCGAGAAATAGAACAGATAGAATCATAATGTTGAGTAAGTTTTTGTTGTAGTTGTTAATTTTGTCACAAGTAAAGTATATATTGGATATTGTTGCTGTACTCTTCTTCGGTGAAGAGTTGAATGCGGTCTTTGGGTTCATACAAGTTTCACATCGAAGCGATCTCGACTATGACCTAGGAAGGTATCCACGCGTTTGGGCCCCACCGCGTTTGGGCCCCGCATTTGGGCCTCGATTCAAATATTTGGCGCTAGTAGCGAATACCACCCCCAAGCATCCGACCTTTTAAAAATGCTGTAACTACCCTTGCAAACAACAAGTTTAGGCTTAGCCCTTGGGCTTGGGGCTAGGCCAGCGTACGGAAGTTGTGACTAATGAAGAGTTTGCGCACATTTTCCGAGGTCTGGGACATAATTTTGGGTACTTTTTACTGAAGTGAAAAAAATGATAATCGTTGGGGGGGGTATTCGCTACTAGGGTCAAATATTTTTTATTTATCCCTAGCAAATTCTCTGAAAAATCATTTTATTCTCGGTAAATTCATAGTACGGTGAATATTCGAACCCTGCTGGTTGCAGACTTTTTTCTTGACTACTTATAACAGTGAAACACTTTTTAAAGGATTAGTAAAGTTTAGGGTGAGTACGAAAAACTGCTAGTATCCAGCCTTGAATGGAATGAAAGGATATGGAAACCGCTTGTATTTCATATAGAAGGGTTATTTCTACCTTATTTTGGTTACTGGAGCTGTGCAAAAAGACTCTTTATACACATTTCATGATAAAGAGTTATTCTCGGAATTATGTCTAAAGTAAGTGAGTGCGCGAATCTCAACTCCAAGCCCCTGCGCCCCCGAAGGGGTTTTACGCTAACATGGTTATTCATAAGCTATACTAAAAATTTAGGTCTGCTTCTTGACGTAATATTCAGTAATTGAGTGTAAATCATCATGTAAAATAAAATTGTGGCTATACTATAGAATCCCCCCCCCCCAGCTAGCGAAAAATTTACTTTTCCTGAAGGGGAAAGGACCCGTCCCATTTTGATTCTCGTGCTCTGAATAGGCACGGAAACACTTTGGTTTCCGAAAATCGAAAATTTTTTTTTTTCGATTTGCCTTGGTCCCCCAAGGTAAAAAATTTAGGAAAATTCAAAAAAAATATTTTTTTGAATTCCCGCCAAAACATTTTTTATGGGATTTAGGGCTGTATTGGGAGGGGAAGTGACAAAAGTGGACCACTAAGCACACAGCGCCCACTAACAAGAAGATGTTGAACATAGTTTTGAATACTGGGGCCTACCGCATAAATAAACTCTGGTATGCATGCTTTTTCATGCATCCAGAGTCACTTTCGAGTGATTTGTGTCTAAGGTATGTGGGTGTGCGCATCTCAACTCCAAGCCCCCAAGCCCCCTGCGCCCCGAAGGAGGCGCAGGGGCTTGAGAGTTAGAGATGCGCGCACTCACTTACCTTAGACATGATTCCGAGATGTACTCTTGACCATAAAAATGCATATAGAGTCTCTTTTTGCCACGGCCCAGTTGAAAAACATGGCAGGACATCCGAAATAGTCCAAAATTCACTTTTTTAATAATTTTACCATGAAAGTGGCCTTTTTTATTCCCTTCCCCTCCCAGTACAGCCCTAAATCCTTAAAAAATGTTTTGGCGGGAATTCAAAAAAATATTTTTTTGAATTTTCTTAAATTTTTACCTTGGGGGACCAAGGCAAATCGAAGTTTTTTTTTCGATTTTTCGGAAACCACAGTGTTTCCGTGCTTATTCAGAGCATGAGAATCAAAATGGGACGGGTCCTTTCCCCTTTAGGAAAAGTAAACTTTTCGCTAGCTGGGGGGGGGGATTCTATAGTGTTACCGAAATTGTGAAAAAACGTCAGATCTCAAATAAAACCGAAATCCTACTCCTCAAAAATACTCTTTTATTCCTTGCTAAAAACTTTGCTCACTACCACCTTTTCTGAAGTGATTGTGGCGTGGAAAATTTTTTATCTGGTTTCTCGTGAAATTCTCACTATAGAAAGTTACTAAACGCGTCGACAAATAATGAAAATTAGTAGAGGTTGAGGCAATATACAGTGGACGCTCGATATAACGTTTCGCTCGGTATAACGCCCCGAAAAAATTCTTATTTTGTCCAGACTATAGTGTATTCTCGATAAACGACGCTCGAAACAGCGTCCGCTCGTTATAACGTCCCATTTTGGTCGGTCCCTTGAGGGAAGTTATATCGCGCGTCGACTGTAAAACTAAGTATGCATTATTTTGGATGGTTTCCTTTCATTTGGATGGTCATTTGCACGAAATCCCAAAATTAGGGCATTTGTGACAGTAAAGCAGTGCTGGAAATGATTAAAATCAATTCCTGGATAGTTTTGACCTTAGTAGTTGGTGAACTCACTAAAAATATATATAGTAAAAGAATAGGTTATCCACCCACTGGGAGTCGAACCTGAGAGATCATGTATTCGCTATTGAATGTGTACCTCATTTAAAAAATTGAATAACATACCGTATATTCTCGATTAGAAGGCCCCTCTCTAATAGAAGGCTCCCCTTGAGGACCTATATATCAGCCTAGAAAAAGAAATTCGCAAATCTGTTTTTTGCGTTTTCTTAGTTAGCACGAGTTCACCTGATTCCACTTTTAAAATTTTAGTTGAGCATTCAAAAATCTCAAAATCGAAATATTTTTTTTCCGACTTTTTTAGGGTTGAAAAAATAGAAGGCCCGGGCCTTCTAATAGAGAATATACGGTATACGGTGCAGGATCAAAATACCCAAAGACAAAATACCCAATTACAAAATACCCAATGGTCAAAATATCCAATGGACAAAATACCCAATGGTCAAAATACGGCGTGCCTATAAAAGATAAATTAGAGAAATGCTCAATGAACTATTTGATAAAAGAGACATTTGCTCAAATAAGGGTTTGCTCAAATAACATATTTGCTCAATCACTTGTTTGAATTTTTAATTGTTTGGCCAATTGTATATTTGATCTCTTTACTTGTTTGGTAAAAGAACATTTGGTCAATTTACTCTTTTGGTCTAGAACAGACCTGTGCAAGGGCCGGCCTGGAAGTCTATCACTTTTTCTCAAGCTTGGATAGGAATCTCAGATATCTTTAATTAATTGATCCCTCGATAGGTTACAGGTTCGAAACCTGGTGGTGACAATCATTTTTGCTCAACTAGTCACGGAATATCAAAAAGTCTTATTAATTAATTCATTTATTTGTTATTAAAAAAAAGATATGCTATTATATGTGAAATCGTGTGGTGAGTTAAGTTTGATAAAACCAAATTTTCGATTCTATCCACCCCCCAAATCCCCAAAACTCGGATGGGTACCTCTGGTCCAGGGGATATATACCTGGAGAATCTGAAAAATAAAAGAGAGATTTTTAAATCAAAAAACTATTCTATCATATGCAAAATCGTGTGAAGAATCCTGTTGGACAAGACCAAAACTGCGATTACACCCACCCAAACCCAAACTGGGTAACACCTGACCAGGTGTTTATCCATTTGGATAACCTGATAAATACAATTTTTGTAAATTTCAAAACAAACTGTGTTATCATATGTAAAATTGTGTGGTGAGTTGGGTTTGATAAGACCGAAACTTTGATTTCACCTACTTGAAGCCCAGCATGGTTTGTTTTTAATTTTAAAAATCCTGGCCATCCAGCTGGATGTCCACCTGGTCAGGTCGCAGCCACTCAAGGTTTTGGGCTTCGGGAGGTAAAAAATATACTTTTGGTCTTATCAAACCTCATTACCCAGACAATTTTACGTATCATAGGCAAAACTAATTTCAATTTTAAAAAATTTTGATTTTTCAGGTCATCCAGATGGGATATGGATAGCGCAAATCGCAAATTTAGTCCTATCAAACCCAATTCACCACCCGATTATATGTTAGAATAAATGATTTACTTCCGATTTTAACTAAAATTTTATTTTTAGGCCATCCAGCTTAATATCCACCTAGGCCCTGGGTACCCACGCTAGGTTTTGGAATTTGAGTCTTAAAATCAGTTTTAGTATTGTCAAACCATGTTCAGCATAAATTTTGGGTAGGATACCATAGTTTGAAATTTTTTTTCGGTATTTGGAGACAGATGAACCCTCAGAATATGTACCTATCCTGGTATGGGTGTTGTGCCCGAGAAGATCGCTATGATTTCTGAGATAAACAGGGCTAGAGCAAATGTTCTTTTACCAAATATACAATTGGCCAAACAATTAAAAATTCAAACAAGTGATTGAGAAAATATGTTATTTGAGCAAACCCTTATTTGAGCAAATGTCTTTTTTTATCAAATAGTTCATTGAGCATTTCTCTAATTTATCTTTTATAGGCATGCCCAAAATACCCAATGGTCAAAATACCCAAAGACAAAACACCCAAAGACAAAATACCAATATGCTTCGAAAAAATTGCATGCTTTTTATGATATTAGAGAAAATACGGTGATTTTATGATACAGTCGACTCTCAATTACCCGAAAAGTTCGTTCCTGCTTAGGGGCCTACTCTTTTCAAGCTCAATTCTTGAATTTTTTTTATCATTTGTCAAGTCTAGTTCGAAATATTGCAGGGATTTCGATTTTACCGGTCGTTCATGTAAATGGCAACAATTATTTTTTATTTATTCTAAAAATACCTGAAGGTAGTATTTTTACGGCTTATTTTTTCTATTAGTACCTCCGGGAATATTATTGAAGTATCCGTTTCATAAGAAAACGCTTTTCGTCAGCTTGTGCCAAATGTTTATTTGAATGGCTGCTTCTTTCATTTTGGTCAATCAGTTTGGAGGGATGTTCAGAAGTTTTTGAGTGTTCATCTTTATCAAAATGACATAACTTACCAAACTATGGTGAAAATGTTCGTGGCCTTAACCTTTTGCAAGACAGATCATGTAGCTACGGCTTACGAATGCTCGGCTAATTAATTAATATTCAAGTATAGAGATAGTGATGGAAACCAGAGCTTTCTTGAATATTTCGAGAACACATGGGTGGGCAGAGCGGCTCGACGCACTCCTAAATTTCCACTTGAGTTTTGGAATTCTAAGGCTGTCTCAGAGCTGGGTTTGCCAAGAACTAACATCTCTGTAGAGTCATGGCATCATCAGTTGCAAAGTTAAGTTAACTGTCATCATCCATCATTTTTGAAACTGCTAGATGCTCTCCGTATGGAAAATGTCCGTTCCAATGCAGTGGCTGTAGAGCTTGAGGCCGGAGAAGTAGTGCCACTTTACAGTCGAGTAGAATATGGACAAGCAAATCAGCGATTGTTAAATATTTTACAAACATATGATCTTAGTACGTGGTATAAATACTTAAGCAATTGTGCAAGTTACGTAAGATTTCATTGAAAAAATTTTGATAGATAAGCAAAAAAGTGTCCTCTAGAGTTAATGTCTTCAACTGATTTGTTAGAATTGAAATTTTAAAGTAAATTTGTAAGTTTAAAGTGTTTTTTGATTAATTCTGTGAATTTTTTTGTCTACCATAAGCGTTTCAGAATAAAAATAAAAAGACATTATTGAGCAATGAACGTACGAATGATACTTGAATCCTTAGTCAATATTGGGTATTTTGTCTTTGGATGTTTTGTCCATTGGGTATTTTAACCATTGCGTATTTTGTACTTTGGGTATTTTGTAATTGGGTATTTTGTCTTTGGGTATTTTGTCTTTGGGTATTTTGATCCTGCACCAACATATAACTTCTCACCGCTTATTTGCCAAAGAAATCAAGAGTATACCACGGGCTTTCAAGACAAAGAAAAATCGGCAATTGAGTTTTTACTGAAATTCGAATTTATTTGTCTCGACAGGAAAGTTTTTCTTATATTTTCTTTGAGAAAATGACTTGTTCACTTCGAAGTTGCATAACTTTTCAACCTTACGTCAGTTTTTATTTTCCTACGTCTATCTGAAAAAGGAGATTCAGGGCTACATTTTGGTATAGTGGGTTCTGTCGAAAACAGGTGTCTCAGACACCTGTTTCTGGTGTCCGAATGTTTTTTTGCAAAAAAATTAATGTGTTTTCTTGGTTTCAGATGAATTCTACCAACCGAAAACGGCATTTCACTACTGTCAAACCATCTTCAGCATGTCCGAATTAGTCCGGAAAACAAGTTTTTGGAACCCGAAAAAGTGAAAACAAAATTTTGATCCAAGTGGACGACCACTTGGTTTGGTTGGTTCAGACTAAAAACTTGAATTCCCTCCAAATTTTTCAAAATTCTGACTAGGAAATGACCAGGCACAAACTCTTGTGGTTGCAGTATAGAATCCCCCCCCCCAAGCGCAGTGATATCATTGGCAAAAGCAAATATTGATATACTATCCAGGTGGTTTGGGCACTATGCAGATGGTTTGGGTACTATCCAGACGACTTGGACACGATCCAGATGGTTTAAGTACTATCCAGATGGTTTAGATACTATCCACGTGGTTTGGACATTATCCATGTAGTTTGGACACTTTCCAGCTAGCTAGGATAGTATACAGGTGGATAATACCCTTAAAAGAGTCATTTACCTTGATATCTGAAGTCAAATACACAAATTCGACCCAAAAACAATGGGAAATGCGGTCCGAACATAATTTTATAGGATTCCTCACATTTTTTGGATCTAAATATGCCGTTTCCATAAAAAAAAACAATGCAGAAGAAAGGTGCCACCGGTGGGGGTCGAACCCGGGACCTTTGTTTTTAAAGAGCAAACGTTTTACCACTACACCACCAAATTCAGTACAACGGACTCAACTGCCTGTTTTGAAAGCCCGTGTATACCCGAAAGAGTCTATTGGCGGAAAGATGCCATTGGCGAAAAAATGCATTGGCGAAGTGATCTCATTGGCGAAAAGATGCCATTGGCGAAAAGATTCCATTGGCGAAAAGATGCCATTGGCGAAAGTTTCATTGGCGAAAGTTCTTCAAATTTTAGTCTTCAAAAAACTCATTTGCTTGGTTGGTCGAAAAATTGGTAAATATCTCGCATAAAAACAGACAAGAAATATAACAAAAACTAAGATTCACACAAACCTTGAGAATTTGTTGAATTGTGCTTGGAGACGGCATTCCTTCTTGTCTACCAACGCTTCTTTTGCTTGCATGATCATCCTCCCAGAATTTGGCCAGCACAGCAGCTTCTGTTAATTCCGTCCGGATCCAAAAAATCCTGACACTCTTGGCTATCTAATAAGATCATCAGCACAGGCTTTCACACCTACTGGAGCTTGTATACAGGCTAAAATAAGATAAATTCCCGAAAATCGATTGTTTTTGGGGTTCTTCCTTGACTGAAATCGCGCATAATTTTTTTTCGATTTTTACCAGAATCTGCACAATACGCGTTCCACGCGTTTGATTACATCCTAACGGGCGCTGGCCAACCCATGCCTAAGCCTAAGATAATAAAACTAAAATAAAAAAATAGTTAAAAAAACAGGGAGGACCAAGGAAAATTTGGCACTGTACCCAGTTATAATTGGAAGTGTGCACGGGATCGGGATCCCTACGAACAGAATCCCAATTCCGAAGATTTTGGTGCTAAATCCCGATCCCGAATCCCTCTTGATCGATTTTGAAAATCCCGATCCCGAAAATTGCCAAACCCGATGAGCATTTTTGGGCAGAAATATTTTCAGTTTTGCATGATTTTGCGGGTTTTTAAATTTTTTGAAGTGAATTCGATATTTTGTAAACAAAGCTTGCGATCATAATTTTCTAGCAAATTTTTGTAAATATTCTCCTATAAAATAAAAAAACACTAGTTTTGCTTCATACCCCTCTAGTGATTGAGAACCTGGTTTCTAGATAGCTCTTGAAGGTAAGGTCTAAGGCTCAGTGGGAATACTCGTATTTTTTATTTTACATGCGAAAATTATTTCATCGGAAGCTTAGTCTTTATGCATTTACAAAATTTTGAAATAGTATCAAGAAAACAGTTGTGAACGCTTGAAATCAGTGGAATTTCTTGGGACACCTTGTATTTTGCCTGATTACTCATGGTCTCGACAGATCGGCCAATCCCGAAATTTTGATCCGGATCCCGAATTGATCGGGATCCCGACGGGATCCTGAATTTTCTCGTAATCCCGATCCCGAATGATTTTTTAGCCCCAATCCTGATCGCGAAATCCCTCCCGACGCCGAATGCACACTTCTAGTTATAATGTGTACCCAGTTGTTGGTATACCAAATAAAGTGGTGCTATCGGACTCCAACAAAGTCTAGCTTGCTCAAGGTATTTCAGCAAGAGCCGCTTTAAAAAGTGTAATTTTCACGGTATAAAAGCGTTTAGCCCAGGGCTTCGAATCGTCCTTTTTAAAAAGACTTGTCCTTTTTTTGGCACCCCATTTTTTTTTTACTTTTGAAAATTTAGTCAAAATCTTTATTTTTCGATTCAAAATGGCAACAAGCACTGGATAAAATGACCCTTTTACTTCGAAAACTGTCAAAATGTCCATTTTTTACCCAAATGTCCTTTTTTTGAAATTTTCATTCGAGGCCCTGGTTTAGCCGTTTTTGTTTGATGCGGGAGTTCAATTTTCAAGTTTTCGTCATTTTTTCTATCTTATGAGGTTGTATAAGAAAAAAAAGTACCGCTCCCGGGTGGGCTTGAACCACCAACCTTTCGGTTAACAGCCGAACGCGCTAACCAATTGCGCCACGGAAGCACACAATACATCATTCTTAATTTCTACAAAAGTATCTTTTTTAAAACAATAGTTTTGGACTCTCGAATATATAGACCCCCAAAGTAGAGGGGGTCGGTTTATTGAAGAAGTTCGGTATATTAGAAAAACACGGTAATAGCATATGATGATATTCAAACTCCTGTGTATTATTGGAGATGTTTCGTTTATTTGTAGACAATTGATGTTTTTGATTTTTTAGAGTGTTTTTTTGGTTCTTTTTGTCAATTTCTGTAATAGCATATGATGCTCTCGTCGAAACTTGAACCAAGGAAAAAGTCTATTTGACGTTTAGTGTTACTGTTCTGTCGCAATAAAGTTAGGCATTGTTTGTCTTGGCGGTTTTTTCGGGATCCTGGGTCTATGGTGTAAGAGCTGGAATTACTCGTGTATGTGGATTGATTTCTGTGAAGTCTCTAATAACTTGTAATGCATCTCTCGAAACTCTAAATTCAGCGTTCAATTATAGCGCTTCGGTCTTTAGAATTTTTTATTCTCAGGTACACTGAGATTGAATTCTTTGAAAATATAATTACTTCATTCAGCATACTAAGGTGACCAAGTTCAAGCAATCTAATGTGGTGCCCGATATACCACCCAACCAATGCACATTGCCAGAAAAAAATGATAATGTTTTAAAGCATATCTGGTAGAGCTGGCTCGGAATCGATATTTGGACCGGGACCGGAATTTCAGCTTTGTGAAAACCGGAATCGGAATCGGAGCCGGAATTTCACTTTTGCCGAAACCAAAAGCGGAGCCGAGAAGAAGAATTTTTTTGGAAAAAATCGCTGCCGGTTTATATGATTTTTTGTTTATTTGGATATTTAACACAAAAATTCGTTTAAAAGTTGAAAATACGCGTAAAAATTAGCTGAGCAAGAACAAAATTATGATAGAGTTGGGCTTGGAATTGATATTTGGACCGGAACCGGAATTTTATTTTGGTGAAAACCGGAATTACATATTTTTTTCGCGACCGGAACCGGAAATGGAATCCACGGCGCTACTATAGAATACCCCCCCCCCAAAAAAAAATCCGACCTTATAAAATCGCTGTAACTACCCTTGCAAACAACAAGTTTAGGCTTAGCACTTAGGCTTGGGGTAGGCCAGCGTACGGAAGTTGTGACTAATGAAGAGTTTGCGCACATTTTCCGGGTCTGGGACATAAATTTGGGTACTTTTTACTTAAGTTTTAAAAGGTCGGATTTTTCGGGGGGGGGGTATTCTATAGTAGGGTCGAATCCACAAAAGGACCGGAATTCCGGGCCAACTCTAATAACGGGTCCAATTTTATGGATAGCAGCGTTTTGGTTTTATTATAAAGTTTACTATTATAGATTGTGAAATGCGTGAACTTTTTAAAGGGCCATGGCCACGCGTTCTGGGTTGTCCCCCGTCAATTTAAACATTTTCGCCTAATTATTGAACTTCTGTACGGATTTTTCAGCTTGGGCCTCGAATTTGAAGCTAAGTTGAAAAATTCGTACAGAAGTTCGATGATTAGGAAATTTTTTTGAATTGGTGGGGGACAACCGTTGTTGAAGACGGCAACGGGCCTTTGAAGTAGTATCCTAATTCAAGTTTTTCTCATATCAACTCTCAGCTTTTGCCAAGGTGTTCATAGGTTAACATTTGGAGGGGTTTCATTTTATACTTAGGCTCTACTTCATGGGTTTAATTTTACTAATCTCTATTTCAGGTGGCCTCTAAATAGTCATTTTGAGGAAAACTTAGTTACTGTGAACTTAAATTTGATGAAGATTAAATATTCACTTTTGCAGACACTTTGATAATTTTTGGGTCAATAAACAGTGATTTGAAAAAGTGTGAGAAAACTGGACTTAAAGGGGTATGCTCGTGCGCGACACTGAGAAAAGGCGGGGAGCAAGACCCGTTCTCAGCATAGCTGCACGAGCACCGACCCCCGGCGCTTTTTGAGCGCTGACGCTTTTACAGTGACGCTTTTTTTTGTTTTAGGTCATTTTTTGTAGAATAAATTTATGCCGATTCTTTAATTTAGAAGCGTTTTAAAATACGAATTTCCTATTGGTGTTACTTGAATACGCAACAATACATGTTTCATTCAATAAACCTCCAAGAACATCGATTTGTTTTTTTCATTTCCTTGGCCTTTTTTCTGATATTTAATTTCCGAACGAGCATTTCGAGGTACTTGTCAACAATTTGTTGGGCCTCGGCATCATCGAAAAGCTGTTCTATTGCATCTGATGTTTAATCGTCTACTATTACTATCTTAAACGTTCCAAGCACTTTTATTACTAATTCTTTGATAGATACGCCGGCGCCGGCGCGATTTTTTAAATTTGCGCACTCTGGCGCGGCGCTTTTTCCGGCGCTGGTTCACAATTTTTAAAATTGCCGGCGCTGGCGTTATTTTTCGGACCGCGTGCAGCTATGGTTCTAATTTATGTAGATCTGGGTATATGCTTAAAACCCATTGTCCATATTTACGGAAGATAGGTGAAGGGTGATGCTTAAAGGACAATGTCTCTTTCTTATCATGGCAATTTCAAAGGTTTGAATGCGCGCGGAACCACATTGATTTTGTCAATAATGTTTTTGAATTATTTTTTTGTTTGCATTTTGTATTTTAAACGTTCTATTTCATTCAATATAAGTCGCATTCCTTCAGTGACAGTTGTGCAGCAGTGAAAGTTGGATAGTGTGACAGATCTGGCATTGTCAAGTGACGTTGGGCCCGACTAGTGAATGGTTCTAAGTTTTGAACAAATTCACCAACTTATTTTCTAAAAAAAGCTGAAACAAAAAACAATTCGAAATTATTAACGAAAAAATGTGTGTGGTCCCGCGCGCATTCAAACCTTTCAAATTGCCATGATAAGGAAGTGACAGGGTCCTTTAAAGGACCATAGCCGTCGCCGACAACGAGAATTTCAAATGTTCGAATTTGCGCGGGACAGTTCTCTTTCGTCTCGCACTGTATTCTTTTGACTTGCTTCGAATGACTCAAAAGAGTACAATGAAAGACGAAAGAAAACTGTACCGCGCGAATTCAAACATTTGAAATTCTCGGTCGTCCTTCAATGGTCCTTTAACGAGGAAGGGGCAGTACAAGAAGAGCTTTTTGTCTTCTTCTTCTTTATGCCATTGGACCATTTTCTGCTCTCCGCAGTTTTGGGATGCGCATTTGGGGAGGTGCCCCTTGTCTTGTGTTAATTTATATTGCTGCATATATAAATTTGCTTTTCATTATTTTATCACAAAAGTGTACTCAACATTAAATAAATTATCATTTATTGGCTTCCAAAGAAATCAACCATGTAACTGTATATCGCAGTAGGGACTGTAATCAGCAATAAAAAGAATTGACAAGAAAATAAACCAAAACAAATGGTCGCTTCTTTGTAGCAATTTTATTCTTCTTCTTGTTCTAACCCGAACTAATTTCTCGTTTCAAATGTTGCAGGAATTCGACATAGCTGTGTGAAACTTCACTTCTGTCTTCCACCAATCTCCGGACAAATAGGTCTCGGCGGACACTGTCGTCTCTGCAAATCAAAATTTTTTAGATTCCTTTTTTTAATAATTATAAAAAAGTTGTTTTAATGGGTTTAGTTACCGTATTTTTTCTATTAAACGCCCCCTTTCAATGCTTTTATATGCTCGATATGCTTGAAAGGTTTCGACGACCTTTTGAAGGTAACAAAAAAGTAGAAACCATGGTAGAAATATGTTTCAAAGGGAAACCATAAGTGTCTTTTCTCCTTTGATTTCCTGGGTACCGTATTTTCTTCATGGCTTGTTCACAATGATCGAAGTTGGTGTAAGAGCCAGATTTAGTGTCGGAGTAAATCGTTATTATGAACGCTTTTTACTTAGACTCCGATTATAACGCTTTTTTGTTATTAACTATCTTGGTAGTGTAGATTTTGAACAAAATATTATTAAAATTAACAAAAAAATAATTTCGCTGTAGAAAAAAACCACAGTTAACGGTTCACAATTGGAGTTGTTATTATGAACACCCTTAAGCATCGTACCGAATGACTGAGAGTAACCCTACGTTCACAATCATCCGTTTGTCGTCCGCATCCGCACTTGAAAGCACAGTATAGAAAAAGAAATGAAATTTTTTTCCGTACATGCATTTAAGTAATCAGCTATGCGGACCGCACTGCGGACTACATTGCGAACTACATTAAATGCATATAGGAAATAAATTTCATTGCTTTTTCTATACTGTGCTTTAAGTGCGGATGCTGACAAAAAACGGATCATTGTGTAAGGGGAATAAATCTCATGATTTTCAAAGCGGGAAGGGCTGTAAACTTTTTTGTTCAAATTTTTTTTTGTGTAGCCCTGAATCTCAGCTACAAAATGAGACCAACAGAAAAAAAATTATGAACAAAAAAAGTTTTTAGCCCTTTTTGCGTTAAAAACACGGGATTTACTTTCTTTCAATAGATACAAGGCTTTACTCCAACTCCGGCTTTAACTATTGCAAACAAGCCGTTATTAATCACCCCTTCCTTCCTGGTTATTAGAGTGTTGGGTTCACATTTCAATTGACAAGAAAAAGTGATCCAAACTGATTAAAGGACTGAAAATAGTCATCCTCATTCATGTCTTCGGGGTTTATTTCTTGCGTGTTTTCTTCTAGTTCCTGGTATTCGGGCTTCTTCAAACTCGTCCCTAGTTCGGATGGCGCAGAGAACAGCAAAAACAATAAGATAGAAAGAATACTTTATTTTATTTTATTTTTTACGATATTTTAAGTCTGAAACACGTTTTTCTAGTCAAATCTGAGGAGTTTTCTAATTTCCCGCGATATTCGCTTGAAAAGCTAAAACCAACACTCTCGGGCGTTTTGAAAAGCCGTGTACATAGTCCCCCTCTACTAAAAAGAAGTGTGTGTCTACTAAAGGAGAAGTGTAGGAAAACTTTTAACGGGTTAAATTTTATAAAATCAATGCTAATTATCTAGTGCTAGCCTAATTACTGTTTTTGGCATTAACTATGGTTGAAACAAAGCTGTCCGAAGAAACCTTTTGCTACACATAAATTATTTTTCTAGTTTCCTGGTAAAGGATTTTGACACATGCGATAAGACTAAATCAATGAGACCAAATCAACTATAAGACTAAATCAATTTCACTGTCCACTTTTCGAACAGGCTTGATTATTGAAATTTTTAAGTTTGCTAGTTTTTTTAAAGGCCATTGCCGTGCCCGACAACGGTTGTCCCCCGCCAATTCAAACAATTTTACCAATCATTGAACTTCTGTGCGGATTTTTCAACCTCGTGTCTAACAAAACTATACCTAAAATTAAATTCTAGGCCTTGTTTTGTTAGAAAGCAAGCTGAAAAATCCGTACAGAAGTTCAATGATTAGGCGAAAAAATTTGAATTGGCGGGGGACAATTTAAAACAGGTGGCAATGGCCCTTTAAGTCTGTATAATTCGAATTTGTAGTAGAAAAGTCAAATATTATTTTTATGAGATGGACCGACTGTTGCTAGATTGGTTTTTGTTATCGTAAAAACATATACAGTAGAGACTAGGGGCCCAGTGAGAAGGAATGAAATAATGGAATATTGACAAAAATAAATAATTTCGAACTATTCAAAAGAAATAAAAATATTTTTTTTTATTAGAACGCGCTACCGCGCATTGGACTGCATCTAGGCTGCTTCGCAGCTGAAATTAAAGGAGTTTACCCTTAGCCTTGCCCTTTTTTTTGACATTTTCGCGTAATTTGGCCCACTTTGCCATTATGGTAATTTTCGGGCATTTTGGGCCACTTTGGGCATTTTGACCCATTTTGGCCCTTTCTGAGAACTTCGGCCCTTTTCAGGCACTTTAACACAGTTATAGCGTTTTTGGATTCCTTCGATCATTTCGTACCTTTCCGGGCATTTCGGCCAAGTTTCGGCGTTTTCGGCTCATTTTGGCCTTTTTCGGTCATTTTAACCCGTTTCGGTTATTTTGGCCCTGTTCGGTCATTTTGACCGATCTTGCCCCTTTTCGGGCATTTCGGGCCATTTCAGTCATTTTGACCCATTTTGGCCCTTCTCGGTCATTTTGACCCATCTTGCCCCTTTTCGGGCATTTTGGCCCATTTCGACCATTTTGACCCATTTTGGCCCTTTTCGGGCATTTCGGGCCATTTCGGTCATTTGACCCATTTTGGCCCTTTTCGGTCATTTTGGCCCATTCTGAGCATTTTGACCCATTTTGGCATTTTGACCCATTTCGAGCATTTTGACCCATTTTAGCCCTTTTCGGTCATTTCGGCCCATTCTGGCCCTTTTTTGGTACTTGGGCCCAGAAGACAGAAAGAATACTTTTTTTAATTTCAGTGAAAAAATTGTTTGAAAAATTTTATAGTGGAGAATAAACACCCCGTCTCTAATAAACGGCCCCCCCCTTTCTGAAAGGTATCGAACAATAAGCGCGTCGAGGCGCTTAATATAGAAAAGGCTGTAGGTGAAAACACACACCAGAATACTGATTTCCCGCAGTAAATTGATTTTTTCCCGCAGTAAATTTGAATTTCAAACAAAATAATGATTCCCCGCAGTAAATTTTGGATTTCCCGCAGGGAATTTAGTGACTTTGTGCAATTCGGGTTTTTTTTTCACTTTTTTGTCCATACTAATATCACACAGTTATTTCATGAACATATAAAAATATGTTATCTGCTTTTTACAGCAATTGTTTCAAAATGTCCCGCGGACCTGGAGCTATATGGCTATAAAATTTGCAAATCGAAAGAAGATGTCGATTTTTGGCTATCCGAAAACACAAGCTAGACTTATCATAAAGAAGAAGGAGGCTTCCAAACAAGTACTGATGTTTATTTTTGCAAATACTCCAAGCCAAATCGGGAGAAGAAGTTTGACTGCAAAGCGCGGATGCGAATTTGCTACAAAAATGACATCTCTGAGGTATGCTTTCTTTCTTTGCATTGCAAGATTTGTTTTTCTAGGCCTACATCCAGACTAGCGGTGCTAATGATCATCGACGGCTTCTCGATAATGGGCTTAGCTCTCCAGTCAAGAGGAAGATTGAAGCTTTAGACGAGCCTCATAGTGGAAAAACTGCCAAGCACATTCAAAGAACCATTCAAGTTGGACATAATTCTCAGCAGATTTTTGACGATTCATTAGAAAAATAAAAATAATCAGGAAGATGTCGAGTTGGAGGGTTTGGTCATTCCATCTCTGGAGCAGGTGCGAAATCAAAAAGCAGATAACACTAGAAAGCGGCAATTTACACGATCTTTGACACTCAACTAAGTGAAAGATTATTTCGAGATGAACAAGAAAGTTCCAGGTACAGCACATGTTTTGGATCAATTTCATCAATATGCTTCTAACTTAGAAAAACTGTCTTTAGCTGATGAAAATGAACCCTACGCGGTCAGCTTTGAACATCAAGTGATGACTGTGGAAAAGCCATCGGCGCAATTTTATTTGGTTATAACTATAAACAAGCTTCAGCGCCGTTAAGCTACCTGTCAAGCATCCAAGTTGATGGGACGTACAAGTTGATGAACTCAGAGAAGAAAAGCGCCCGTTTGTGCGAAGTGTATACCATCAAGAGTATGTTTGGCTTATCCGTTCAACTTGCTGCAATACTGATGCTGAGTTAGAGGTGATGTGGACTGAACTTTTGCAAGCAGAAACCACTAACGATCTTGATTGGACGTACTCAAGTTGGCAGAGGTTAGAGATCTAAGTTCAATTCGCCTACTTTTAGTAATTGTAGGTACCAGATCCTTCGAAATTCTTTCTATGTGTTAAAGAAATCTCGTGTTTACCCTGGCTTTTTTTGCTGCAACTGTCCAGTCGGTATCAAAGATCAATTGTGCAAACACTCTTGACTTTTGATGGAGACCGAAAGACTTATTGATCCACGACCACTGGAGCCAAGAAGAAAAAGGGGGAAGAAAGAAAGTTGGCCGGGCTTTAGAGCGCCTTTAGAAATGAAAATTGTTGATCGTTATTACTGCTGTTATTGTTGCTCCGTAGATAAAGATGATACTTTTTCAGTGTTGTTTTACGTGAGTTTGCAGAGTGAGAATCGCCATTTGACGCCCTAATTTGTAAAAATTTCATAAAAAATTACAATTTCACTACTCCAAACGCTACTTTGAGTGATTTTCAAAGGTTAAGGGCATTTGAAAAATGTTTGTAATAGTTCAGAGTTAAGTTCTGAGAAATTGAGTGAATAAGAACGGGATTTCGATGCGCGCAGATGTTTTTTTTTCGCAAATACCGTATTCTCTCTAATAGAACCACACTCTCTATTTGAACCACACTCTCTAATATAACCACACCCCCAAGAGGGGTTGTGAAATAGAACCATACTCTCTATTAGAACCACACTCTCTAATAGAACCACACCCCTTAACACTCTCAAGCTGCGCCAACGCCGTCTAACTCCAATGGATTCTCGAAGCCTGGGAAAATCTCTTGAAGGAGCTCATCGTTGAGTCATTCAAATCGTGCGGAGTTCCCAATGCCACCGATGGATATGAGGACGACGCCATTCACTGCTTCAAGAAAGTTGTCCGGTTCCGAGTGGTCGAGGCAAGGTGAAGCTCGCACAAGATGAGAAGAAGTTGGCTGAGCAGATACAAGAAATCGGTCTTGAGGAAGCGCGAAAATAGTTCAATAATAAAGATATATTTCTAGGGCGTTGATGAGTTTTAGGACCTGTTCTGGTTTAGGGGGGACGCCTTTTTTAATACATATTTTTTATTTTTTAGGTCGATCAAGTTGATTATGGTGCCGGGCTGACAATAATCACCTTGATTAACAAAATTACTTATTAAATTATTCATATAGGTTATTAATATAACCATGACTGCCATAAGCAACAAAAATTTAAAAAAAATATAGTTAAATAAGCGTCCTCCCTAAACCCGACCAAGTCCGAAATGAAGAATTTATGCGCGTATGCTGCAATGCTTGAATATCTTCAGAAGGTTGAAAAATAGAACCACAGTCTCTATTAGAACCACACTTTCTAATAGAACCACACCCCCCAAGGGGGGTACAAAAATAGAACCACATGTGGTTCTGTTAGAGAGAATACGGTAGATAAGTTTTTTAGTAGACCATAAAAAACCCCAGCTTTATTGGCTTCTGGCCACTTTAGCCTGGGATTCTAAGCGATTCAACGTCGATTCTGACTGTAAAACTGTGTTGTTGCAAACTTTTGACTGGAATTGCACAAATTTTCAAATTTACTGCGTGAAATCTGAAATTTACTGCGGGAAATCAGTAATTTACTGCGGGAAATCAGTATTTTGGGGTGTGAAATCAATTTGAGCCATAGATAAAATACGGTATGGTTGAATTGACAACATAGCGCCTTTTTGTCATATATATAGTGCCTAATTCCAAATTTGAATTTTTAAAATTATTTTAACATAACTTAATCTTTATTTTTACACCATCATCTAGCCCTGAACTCCAGCTTTCTAATAAGCTATAACACTTACCGTATTCACTCTATTAACTTCCTATGGAGTTATTTTTCAACCCCAAAAAATCGAAAAATTTTGAGGTCGATTTTGAGATTTTCGGGTACTCAAATATAATATGAAAAGTGGAATCAACTAAGATAGTGGTGATTAAGAAAACGCAAAAAATAGTGGCACTTATACAGTTGGGGGTTACATTTTGTTTCCTTAGAAAAATGACCGAAAGTCACACCCTCAACAACTTTTTCTTCTTAATACGATAGAAGAAACAGTTCGAATTAGTTTTTGATCGAAAAATTATAACTTTTCTCAATAAAATTTGACTTTAACTTCTATAAGGTAGATGTTTTTTTTTGATGTGATTAGGGCCGACTTTAGTGATTTATCACATTTAGGCTCAGGCAAGGGTAGGGCAGCGTATGTTAACAAACATGCTTCTTGATGTTAAAAAATGTAAGAAAACAGGTTCGAGTTCGTCCTAACTTACGCTGGCCTACCCTTGCGCGGGCTTAAAGCAGACGGGGCGTTATCGTTTCGCCAATGAAATTTTCGCCAATAAGATCATTTCGCCAATGAGATCACTTCGCCAATGCATCTTTTCGACAATGGCTCCTTCCGCCAATGCCATCGTTTCACCAATGGCATCTTTTCGACAATGGCTTTCCGCCAATGCCATCGTTTCACCAATGGCATCTTTTCGCCAATAGACTCTTTTCGCGTATACTCTTGATTTCTTTGGCAAATAAGCGGTGAGAACTGTAAATGTGATTTAATTCTTTAAATGGGGTACACATCCAATAGCGAATAGATGATCTCTCAGTTCGATTGCCAGTGGGTGGATACCAGTGTTTTACTGAGCTCACTCTGAGTGAGAATCTCACTCACATTCTCAGTGAGAATCTCACTCACTCTCACTCACAGGGTTTTTTTTTCAAATCTCACTCTCACTCACTGACTGTGAGGACAAATTTTGTTCTCGATCACTCTCACTCACAGGCCAAAAAAACGCCCTCATCCTCAAGCAGATACGATTTTGTCTTACCGTATTTCCTCTAATTAGCGCCCATGCTCTAATAAGCGCCCACCTCTAACTTTGAGGGCATCTGTCTCCGCCCAGAGCAAATATTTCACTAATCTGTTTTTTGCGTTTTTTACTCTTACGAGCTCTACTGATTCCGCGTTTTAGATTTTGGTTAAGCACTCAAAATTTTCGAGATCGACCCCAAAATTTTCAGATTTTCGGGGGTTTGAAAAATAAGCGCCCGTGGGCTCTTATAAGAGGAAATACGGTAATTCTCACTGAGCTTCTCACTTTCAGTGAGAATATCACTGTTAATGAAATTCTCACTGAGAATGAAAACTGTTTTTTATTCTCACTCTCACTCGCAAATTGTGAGGACAAAAAATTCTCACTCTCACTCACACTCTGTTAGGACAATTTTTTGAATTCTCATTCCCACTCACAGGCCTAAAAATGTCATCAGCAAAACACTGGTGGATACCCTTTTTTGTGAAGACCCCAAGTAACCCCCTACAAAGAGTATTTTTCTCTGAGCATACTTTTTTCGGATCCCTTGATTTTTTCACCCCAATCCCTTGCGATGAAGAGTGTGTTAGTCTCTCGCCGCGAAGTGGCCAAACACACTTGGTTTCATGGGCTCAAAAGCTGGAAAATGGATGAAAAGTGAACAAAGTCAGTTTAGAGAAAAGTACTCTTTGAAGGGGGGGGTTACTTGAGGGATCCTGTCCCCTTTTTATCTCTTTTAATTGACAAATTTGAGATCAGAATGATCCTAACACTCTTTTCCATCCAATAAGATCATCAGCGCAGGCTTTTACACCTACTGAAGCTTTCATCTAGCCTAACATAAGCTAAATTGCCGAAAATTGATGGTTTTTGAGAGTTTTTCTTTGACTATCTTGGTTGATATTTTATGACTTTTTCGGCAATTCACACGTTCCATATACCAAAATGTAGCCAAGATTCTGGGCTTTGATTTGAGCAATCAAACAGAAAAAAGTCATACTTAGTGTGAGCTAAAATGTAAGAAACATTGTACGATATCCAAATCCATACCATTCTACCCAGGGCTTTCCTGGAACTTTTCGGTATTATTTTGGAACTGGCGTTTTTGCAATTTTAATTCACATGGTTATTCATAAGCTTATACTTAAAATGTAGCTCTGCTTCCTGACGTCCTTTTCAGTATCTGATTGTAAATCATCATGTTAATAAAAATTGCAAAAAACGTCAGTCCCTAAATAATACTGAAATCCTACCCCTCAAAAATAAACTTGGTAAAAACTTTGCTTACTATCCACTTTTCTGAAGTGATTGTGGCAAGGAAAAATTTCTATCTGGTTCGCCGTGTAATTCTTACTCTAGAATGTTACTAAACGCGTCGACAAATTAATAAAATTGGTAGAGGTTGAGGCAATATAAAACTAAGTACGCATCATTTTGAATGGTTTCCTTTCATTTGGACGGTCATTTGCACGAAATCCCAAAATTATGGCAGTTGGTGACAGTGAAGCAATGCTGGAAATGATTCCGATCAATTCCTAGATAGTCTTTGACCTTAGAGGTCAGTGAACTTACTAAAAAATATAGAGTAAAATAATAGGTTATGCACCCACTGGGTATCGAACCTGAGAGATCATCTATTCGCTATTGGATGTGTACCCCATTTAAAGAATTAAATCACATTTACAGTTCTCACCGCTTATTTGCCAAAGAAATCAAGAGTATACGCGAAAAGAGTTTATTGGCGAAAAGATGCCATTGGCGAAAAGATGCCATTGGCGAAGTGATCTTATTGGCGAAAGTTTCATTGGCGAAACGATTACGCCCCAAGCAGACCTTAGATAGTAAAAAGAAATCTCATTTTTATTTGACCAAAATTAGGTCAAAAATAGTCTGAAAAGATCATTAAAATCTGAGGAGTTGAGTATATATTTTTTTGAGAAAAGTTATAATTTAGTTTAGTGCACACGGCCCCTCAAAATTTGAATCTTAGTGCATTAGGAGAAATTGGCGCCAAACTCAAAACTATCAATAATGGTCAATTTTATACCTTTTTTGTTTTGTGCTTCTCATCTGATTTTTTTCCGTTCCAGTTTAACATGCATATAACCGAAAAATTCCTCGCATTATGGGCTTTCGAATGAGCCATCACTTGCCCATAAAACATGTAAAATTTCAAAATTATAAATAATTTCGATAAAAATCTTCAAAGATATTTTTTCATTTAGTTGACTTGATTGAGATCCTAGCACATTTTTTTGTCAGATTTTTTTGAAACGCAACTGGAGGCCCTATAGACGAGTTAATTTGCTGCATTTTAGTACCAAGGAAGTATGCAAAAAATGCAAATTTAAGGTACCTTATGCAAAAGTTAGATGAAAAACCCAAAAACCCCTACTTTTACTCAAAAAAATGCCAGTTGTTTGCTCAAAACGGTCTCCAGTTTTGGAAATTCTGACTTTGAAAAATTTGGTCTGACTTTTCTGGTACCTAAAATACAGGCTACATTTTGGTATATGAATTGTGCGAAAAAAACTGTGGTTTTGCACTTTTTGTCTGTCGTTTATTTCAGTATCATTTTTTTGCGTTCTTAGGCAAGCCCAATGGTCCGAACAAGACAGGATACTGCAGCGCATAACCAGCCGGCAACCAAGCAAGCCAACGTTCTGAAGACTTCTGAAGCAAGAACAGCTCTGACGGTAGCGAGAAGTGCCAGGACGATTGGCAAAGAAAAGTTCAGCGCAAGAGCAAAGGAGGCTGGGAAGGTCCGTCTTTGTAAGCTATTTTACCATGTGGTACCTATTATTTCACAGGCTCTTTTGTTTTAGTGAAGCGGGATAATGAAAGACAGTTAGAAGCTAAGTCAAGAGCAGCACTCTCAGCCAAACGGAAGCAAGCAGCTGCAAGTAGGTGGAACAAGTCGGCTGTCAAAGAATATCAGAGAACCAAGGCTGTTGACAAGACAAGTTAGTAGCATCATTAAATTTACTGGTTGTTTAACTCTCACTATGATTTTAGGGAAGAAAATCGAAGAATGAATTAACGAAAATTGAAGCCGTATACAAGGAGCTCAAAGTAGACAAGAAAGCTTGGCATCAACGCTTTACAGGTAATGAGAAATCATTTAGGTTATGTTCTACTCCTCAAAATTAGGCAACCACACTCGGAAGCTTCTTACTGGAGATGGACCGCAAAAAATAACAGATGTTATTTTTGACTATCCTTCGTGTACTGGCTACAGGACGCTACTAACTCTTCTGGGCAAAATGCAAGCTATGGCAAAAGGATCTTTCCTCTCGGATGCTGAAATCGCAAAATTCAAAAGGTGGTCCGAAGAATACTTTGAAACAATGATGGTACGACTTTCAGATTTGTTTTCGACATGATTTATCTAGGTAGCAAATATATTAGACATGCTTTCCGCAAATGCCAGTCACTCCAAAGTGCCACATCCTTTGCCAACACGTCAGTGAATTCATGGATAAGCATCGTTTCTGGGGGCTTCTGTGTGAGCAGTCAATAGAAGCCTTGCACTGCAAAGTTAATGGTGATGAAAGAAGGCTCTCCTGCATGCGTGAAAGGATGAAGACACTCAACAAAATATTGAAAGACTCTTTTGTGAGAAATATTTTGTTTGATGTGAAAGTTTTTGATTTGTGATTGTTCAGGTTTTCAATAAATTTGTCTAAATTCCAGCAAAGTATCTAAAATCAAAAATTGTTTGAAAACGCAGAAAAAGTTTTTTTTGAAATTCGTGGCGTTTTGTTTGTTTTTAACTGCTAATGATTGCAGTTTTTGAGGGGACGTGTGCAGGGCTTCGAATGAAAAATTTAAAAAAAATGACATTCGAGTAAAAAAGGACATTTTGACTGTTTTTGAAGTAAAAGGGTCATTTTATCCAGTGCTTGTTGCCATTTTGAAGCGAAAAAAAGGATTTTGACTACATCTTCAAAAATAAAAAGATTTTGGGTGCCAAAAAAAGGACAAATCTCTTTAAAAAGGACGATTCGAAGCCTTGGTTTAGTGGCTGTCAAATTAGTGGCAGTCAAAATATGCCGGCGATCAATATGCTCGAGGTCAAACGTCCTGTACCCCAATAAGTAGCCCTAAAAATATTGTCCCTAGCAGACCCCTAATTACAAGAACGGGGGCTTGCTTTTGACATTATCGACGGACTCAAAAAGTGTCAAAGCTCTTGAGAATTTGAATACGTTAATTCAATCGCTGGTAAGGAGCCTTCGCACAAACGTAACAAGTACGTCCAGGCCGACCAAAATCTCTTAATAATGCTGGAGAATTATGATTAGTCAATGTTCATAGAAAAACTAAAGGGAATCTCTTATGTTTATGGATTGGTCTAACATTGTTGATATATTTTTGTTTGGTGTTTGTTTGAATAAATTACTGGTGAAATATGTGTGCGTGTCAATTGTGTCCTGCGGCCGATTGTGTCCGTCATATATAAAAGGGAAAATTGTGTCCGGCTAGTATATAAGGGACAATTGTGTCCGGCATCAGTAAAAGAGCCAATTTAATTATTTACACCTCTAATCATTAAAAGAGAACCATTAATTGATCTGTTCGCGATTCCAGCGTGTTTTAGTCACGGAAGCGAGACAAAAAGAGACCTGGCCCAACTTGAGACGGTATCTACCCAGAACTAAATGAGTGAAATGACATGAAATTCTTAATTGGTCGTGGATCAATCGGCTTGGCATCAATCAGTGGGGATCAATCGGGGTGGACCCACATTTTTGGATCAGTAAGTGTTTATAAATGTCTTTTTATCGTAATGAGCAGAAAAAATAGTCATTTTTCAAGGAAACAAAATGTGACCTCCAACTGTATAAGTACCAGTTATTGGAGGGTGGGGAGTTAATAGAGTGAATACGGTGGCTGTATAATTTCAAAGATTACGAGATTTACGTACAGTACGTTTCATAATTTTACAGGCACGCCCCTTTTTAGGTGTTTAGTGACATTTTTTAAAGAAAATAAAAATCTCTCTTTACAGAAAGGATAAGCATAGTCGATCACCTAGTAATTATGCAAAAATATTGGGGTGTTGGGTTATGAAAAAAATATGACCGAAAATTCGAATTTCCACCGTTTCATAATTTTACAGGCAGCTTGTTATTTTATCTGATGAAACTTTGTTTTTATCGTAGTTTTTCACCATTTTTTATTTTAGAAGCATTATGGGCAAAGGAAAAAGTCTTAGCGATGTTGAACAGGGAAAGATTCTTGCCTTTCATAAGTCCGGATGGAGTAATCGAAACATAGCAAAAGAGTTGAAGCGCTCTTCTGATGTGATCGATCGCTTTGTGAAGAATCCGCAGCAGTATGGGCGTAAGAAACACACTGGATGCAAGCCAAAGATCTCTCCTCGCATGCAAAGAAGAATTATCAGCAGATCGTCCAATTCTACGATGAGCATTAACCAAATTCGGGCTGATCTAGGTATCAATTTATTTAAGTTTGTGCATTTTTCAAGCATGTTTTAGGCATAAAAGAGTCAAAAACGACTGTGTGGCGTGTTGTAGACAATAATCCGAACATTGTGCGTGAGAAAATGAAGGCGACTCCTAATCTGACTGATCAGCATCGCAGAGACTGACTGGAATTTGCTCGTCTTCATATGTCTTGGACTCATGAATGGGAATCGGTATTATCATGTTTTTGTTTCCTTGTGATTTTTGGTTTTCAGGTGATCTTCAGCGATAAAAAAAGTTCAATCTCGATGGTCCTGATAGCTTTAGTTATTAGTGGAGGATTTACGCAAAGAGCCACGATTCTTCTCAAAGCGAAACTTCGGTGGCGGGTCAGTAATGGTTTGGCTTGGTTTCAGTGCTTTGGTGTTACAACAGTCGCTTTCGTTCCGCCAAAAACTGATAGCATCGGATATCAAGGGATACTAGAAAATCATCTATTGCCTTATCTACGTCGTTTTCCGAGTGTTCAGTTCAAGTTTCAGGTGATTTCTACTAAAATTTTTGTCATTATTGTAATATTTTAGCAAGAGAATGCCGGAATCCATGTCAGTAGGACGAACAGAAAAGGTCGCAAAGGGACACTAGATTGGCTGGAAGAGAAGCAAATCGATGTATTGAAGAAGTGGACAGCTCGTTCCTGCGATTGGAATCCAATGGAGAACCTTTGGGATATCTTGGTCTGTGAAATCTATGCTGATTGTCGTCAATTTTCAAAAGTGGATCAACTGAAGAAGGCAATTCTCGAAGCTGTGCCAAAAATCAAGCCGGAAATACTGCAGAATTTGGTCAAAAGTATGCCAAATAGAATGTTTATGACTATTAAAAATAATGGTGGTTATACTGGTTATTAGATCTTGAATTATGTTATGAATAAAACTTCTTACTCTAGCTGCCTGTAAAATTATGAAACGGTGGAAATTCGAATTTTCGGTCATATTTTTTTCATAACCCAACACCCCAATATTTTTGCATAATTACTAGGTTATCGACTATGCTTATCCTTTCTGTGAAGACAGATTTTTTATTTTCTTTAAAAAATGTCACTAAACACCTAAAAAGGGGGGTGCCTGTAAAATTATGAAACGTACTGTATTTAGATAGATGAGCCGATAGAAGACTGAGCCAAAAACTTAACTTTTTAGTAATACGCTTTTGTAATGCGCTTGTTATACAATTTGCAAATTTTTAAATTTTTGAGATTATACATCTAAGTATTATAGATCAGCTGAAAGCTGAGATTCAGGACTACATCACAGTGTGAAAATTGAAATCAAGCTATGTTAAGATAAGATAGAAAATACAAATTTAAAATTAGGCGCCATTTTTACGACAAAAAACGCCAGATTTTCGACAAAAGGCGCCAAAACTTCTACTCATTTTCTAGTTATGGCCAACCTGATAATAACGACTGGGGCAAAATTTCCAGAGCCTCTGCAAGAGTGCAAGTATCGGAGGAAAGAGTGGAGACGCTCACTTAACTGGTTGTCCACCTGCTTTAGAGCTTCCTGAAATCCACAAATAAAATTGTGGTTTATTTTTATACCTATTGGAAACTAACATCCTCGTCCAGTTTAGCAAAAGCGTTGACTCCAAAAATACTCTCTAGCACTCTGGGTTGGACACCTGCACATACATAGAGGTAGACATAAGTGCCCGTGTCCATCAAGTAGATTCCATCTCTGTTCACTCGTTCATAGCTGAGAGGTAGTCTTTGTGGGTGGTCTTCGCACTACAATAGGCTTGAGTCATTTATCCACTACATTAACACTCCAAAAATTGATTTGGTTAAAAACTGCTTTTACAATAAACAGGTCGGTGTCAAATTTAAAATTCCTCTCGAGGCAAAATCATTTTAAATTTAAAAAATTGAATATTCAAGATGATTTTTTATTGTAAGAGTAGTTTTTAAGCAGATCGACCATGCTGAACACTAATCTGGTGTTTATTTTCAAAATCGTCAGTTTGCACTGCAGTGAAAGCAATTTATAGCGACCTCAACTACACAAACTATAAGTTTGCAAGGAAAACGCTTTTTATTATTTTGTGTGCAAATTTGGAGTCTCTACAAATTTTCAACGAAACGGTAGCCCGTCTGCACTCAGGTGGTCTATTGTAAAAAAAGTTATAGCTTTTTAAGATGACTCTTTATCAAATGGTTGACACTATATTCATTGGGATTTTGCGGCAGTAAATTTTCATGACGTACAGGCAAATAACCACTCAAAAGATAGCCCCGCTTCTCTTTTACAAGATGCAAGTAACAGATCAAAAAATCTTAAGTATAAAAAAAGTTATGACCATTTTTAGTACTTTCGTGCCAAGACAAAAATTAAAGAAGCTTCGAATTTTCAAAAGGCTCTGGCGAAATTTTTTTGACGAAGATTTTAAAGGGCCATTGCCGTCTCCGACAACGGTTGTCCCCGCCAATTCAAAAAACTTTCTTAATCATTGAACTTCTATACGGATTTTGTAACTTGGTTTCTAACAAAACGTCACCTAAAATTAAATTCTAGGCCTTGTTTTGTTAGAAATCAATCTGAATAATCCGTACAAAAGTTGAATTAGGGAAAAAATTTGAATTGGCGGGGACAATTCGAAACAGGTGCTAATGGCCCTTCAAAACCAAAAACAACATCGTGTTCAGCGTAAAATTTCAGTCTAACTTAGCAAAAGTACCGCTCGTCTTTGGAGTGTTAATGAATTTTCTCACTTAGTTTTTTCAACAATAAATTTCTACAGTGATGATGTCATTATTAAGTATTTTTGGGGGTTGAGAGTTGTGGATTTTCAGAGTTGCAGCTTACAAATTTAAGCGTGAGTTTGTTGTATTCTAGCTGGTCAATTTATTTTCTCTTTCATGTACATTTTGCATAATTTAGGGAAGGGGTGAGGATGGATGTTTCACTTTCAGACTATTATATTGAAGGTGAGTATAGTACAATTCGTAAACTATTTTATAGAAGTTTTGACTAATAACAGGGTTAATAGTACCCAAGCTTTTTGATTTTTAGATCTTTTTTGATTTTTCAAAGCTTGTATGCCTGAATCTAAGCTGAAAATTCCAAAAGCTTGAAAAATTTCAGAGTGAAATTATTTGAAAAATCGAATCTAAAAAACGAAACTATAGAAAAATATATTTCTATAATTTGATTTTGTAATTTTACAGTAACTTTTACAGTACGTTAATCACTAATTTTTTTAAAAATCGCAATGACTCACCGATTATAACTCAATCCTAGTAAGCCAGGGCTCTCATCTGTACTTCATTTAAAGATTCGTACTTTATTTGGCACCCTTAATCTTTAGAAATTTAGGGATTTTACGTCGAAATCTTTATTTTGGTGCTCAAATCTCAACAAGCACTAGCTAAAATGATATTTTTTGGCACAAAATGACCAAATTGTACTTTATTTCAAAATTTTGAAATGAGAACCCTGTAGTAAACCCAAAGACTTATCACAATTTTTAACCTAGGACCCGACGGACTAAGCAGCCCTAATTAGCACTAACCATTTCTGAAATTGATAATGAAGGAAAAAAATAATAGGCCACCTGGTCAATGTTGTGAACAGAGTACAATGCAGGACAGGTCTCCAGCAATATTACTTCAATAGCAGCATTCTTGTAGAGCAGCATGGAAGCTACTCTTTGGTCTACAGTTGTCCTCTGTTGGGTTGAGTTGGAGAAAGCACGCTGCAAACTCAGTCATTACAGCACAACTTAAATGTTGGCAAAATCATACATTTTTGAGTAGTCCAAGCACATATATGGCTAAAATTTGAGATCTCCCTCAAGTGGTACTAATATGGATGCGGGTTTCTGGCCTACAGAGCGGTTGTAAGCCGCTAGAGCATCAGTGGCTGCATTTATTAGGGCTTCTCTGCAGTCCTGTAGCTCTCCAGCCATTGCTCTCTCCGCAGCTGCAATTAAAACAAAACCTTTGCTGGTTGAAGTATTCGCCAAATAAGTTTAGTGTGTATAGTAGCTCAAAAAAATCCAGATACTTTTGAAAATTTAAGATTTTGTTTTTCAGTTATTTTTATGTGCAACTTTTTTATGAATCAGTGTTTTGTTTTCTGACCCTATAGCTCTTAGGTGACTTAAAGGGGGGGGGGGTTAACAAATGGCCTTTCCAATATTGTGGAAAAATTATTGACAGGTTGCAAAAATATTTCATATAACGGGTGGAACATAAGTTCGTGGCAGACTTTTAAAGCCTTATATTTCATTAATTTTAAGTCATATCTTCGATATGTTAATACTGTTTTATAGCTCTGAATCTCCTGTTTCAAATGGTGTACAGTCCACGCTCCATATAGCATAACTCGATATAGCATAAATCTCGATACAGTGCACGCTCGATATAGCATAATTCAGGGAAAAAATTATGTTATAGCGATATTATGTTATATCTAGATTGTTTTATTCGAGGTTCTGTATAACTGGAATCTTACTAGATTCAAAAAAAATATGTTATATCGAGATTTATGCTGTATCGACCTATGTCATATCGAGAGTGCACTGTAGTAAAACAAACGTCCTTTTCTATTGCAGAAATCGAGTCTGTAATTTTAGGGGTGATCCATGAATCTATTTTCTGTTAAAATATTTGACCCTACTATAGAATACCCCCCCCCAATCCGACCTTTTAAAACTTAAGTAAAAAGTACCCAAATTTATGTCCCAGACCCGGAAAATGTGCGCAAACTCTTTATTAGTCACAACTTCCGTACGCTGGCCTACCCCAAACCTAAGGGCTAAGCCTAAACTTGTTGTTTGCAAGGGTAGTTACAGCATTTTTAAAAGGTCAGATTTTGGGGGGGGGGTATTCTATAGTAGCGCCAAATATTTCTTAGCTTTGATTTTGAGTAAAAATTAAATACTTAAGGAAAGTTTGAGTTATAGTCAACACAATGTAAAAGTGAATAGCTATCGAAAAACGTCACGAACCCATTTTAGCTAGTAGAGAAACCGCAGCTTTGACATCAAAGTAGTGGAATATTGTTGAGAAATCGCTGAGTACAGGCACGCACAACGTGTGCACACGTATTCTTCGATCACCTGCAACAGTTAGGTGTCTGTATAAAACTAGAAGATTCGAAAACACTCACCTCTAGTAGATGTGTACAGTAGGGCTGCTTGGAAGCAGACTGTGTGCTGTTGACTTAAAGACTCTTCCAGTTGAATTTGCACACCCACAGCTGAGTCTGGATTGACATTGGCCATGGCCAACAAGTCTGTCGACCGCACAAAAAAGAGCCGTGAAAGGTGTGCAGCGACAGACCTGAAGGGGAGAAGAACGGTTTATTCTTTGCCTATTTAAAAAAATTATGGTCAACCTTTAGAGCATCGAATCCGAAGAACAGCTTCCAAACCCAACTTGCGTATCAAATATCTACTGAGCAGTTTCTGGAATCGCTTCACCTCAGTTTGCTGTCGGATGAAGTGGTAGCCAGGGAAATGGTACACTGACCCGCTGCTGAATTTGGCCACTTCCGCTGCAAACACACACCAATGCTTTCAATACAAATTATTGAATTAATTGAGAAAACGAACATAGAGTGGAAATGTCGACATGTCGCTCGCCCATCACAAACAAGTCCACCCCAATTTGCTTGCCTGTGCACTCGAGTGCCAAACGCTTATAGAAGTCTGTGGATGGTCCTATGTTCGGTTTCTGAAACATTTATCTGCTCAATTAAAAAAATTTTCATTTTTTGTAGCAAGCTCTATTCCACTTGGGAGCAAACCAATTTTAGTTTAAATTTGATTTTTAGGTGGTTGGGGTGGTTGGGGTGGTTGGGTACCATTGCGGTGTTGGGGGTTGGGTTCAGGTGGTTAGTTACCCTCAGGGTGCTTAGAGAACAACCTGGGGCACCTCGTTGTTAATTCAGATTTATTTTGCCATTTTACCCGGTAAACACACCGAAATTTATTTTCTTAGCAACTAAAGTGAGTCAACTAAATTGTCAGTGAAATCTTCAACTAAACTTTCTAAACAGCGAAATTGTTATGTGGGGCTTTCGAGTACGTGGAATTATTGCCGACTCAACTACCCTTTATTTTATGTTTAATTTCAAACTATCGATTTTTAACAGATATTTTTATTAACTTAGCAAAAAAAAACCTTACATTTTCTTTGCCAGTGGCATTGGTGGCCGATGAATTTAAAGCACCTGGTCCAACATTGGGCATAGAGGCTAACATAACTGTGACCCTACCGCAATTTCAGCCTCAAAACACACGCAAATTATCAAGCAACACTTAAAAACAGTGAAAAGAGCATACAATAAGATCTCGAGCTATTGTTAAGGCAGAACCTAGGCAATTAGACGAATTGGAGTTAGATTCATAGAGGGTGGGCAGGCTTTGCACAAAGTGACGGACACTCTGAAATAAATGGTTTTTGGACACACACGAAAAATATATTGAAAAGCTTTACCTCTTTGTATTTGTGTAGCTCCACAATCAAACCAAAGTTAACTGGAGCAAATGGTTCTGCAAAATTAAGTTTTATAATGATATACAGTCAAACCCCATTAAGCCGACACCTTCGATAAGCCGGCACCCTGTCGACACTTGATTTGGCCAGATAGTCGACACTTTAAGGAAAACGACACCCCGATAAGCCGAGACCTCGATAAGCTGACACCCTGAGTTCAGTCCCTTGGGGTGTCGGCTTATCGAGGTTCGACTGTAGTGCAAAAATCTGAAAACTTGCCATCCACATCGTCGACCACCAGTTGTTTAGGCGGAGCACTTTGATTCGTGAACTGGAAAAAATGCAAGGAGGAGTCCACCCCAATGAAACTGATCAGGGTCCGCTCATCTCCTGGCATTTGGTCCAGGTTGATAAGCAGTTGTTCGGCAAAGTTGTGCAAGTAGCCTGTAACAAATCCACAATGATTGTTTATTTATTTTACACTGTTTTTCAAAGAGCAGATAAACTTCGTTACTTTATATTGTTACGCTAATAACTTATAAAAATATTTGTTGAAAAAACCTAATTTTCGCCTTAGAGAAAAATTAAAAAAAAGATAGATTAAAAAATAATCTATTTTATTAAAATAGATTTTATTTAAAAAATATATAAAAAAAATTATATTTGATAAAAAAATTAATGTTACAAAAAGTCGTTAAAAACAAAAATTTACCACAATCTACAGCATTGGAGCTAACATCGAAAATGAACAAGTACAAGGCTGGTTGAGGGGGACGCAACTAAACCACCAAAAAGTCAGGCCAGAAATCCAATAATAAACTAGAAAAACCATATATTCTGCAGGAGCTATGTATTCCATGGTTGCATTCTGCAGCTCAGGTCTTCTTGATGGATCACCAAAGCTTTTTGTAACTGGGTCCCAGGTAAATTCTTCTGGCACTAAAAGACAATATCTTCAAAAAAAATTAAAAAATTTTCAACAAAATATGAAATTTTCAGGCGCAGAGGTGTTTTGTTTGGTACCACTGCTAGAACCAAAACAAATAAAGTAAAATCTCGTAGGCCTATGTTTTATAATTGTTTTAATTTAATTTTGCGGCGAACTTTTTCTGAGCATTCGAAATTTTGCGGTGAGGGGAGGTAGTACCAGGAATTTCAAACTAGTACAAAATCCAAAGTTTTTTCGACATAGAGTGACTAAGCTTTTTTGCCAAAAAAATTAGATTAGGTACCGAAGTGATTTTACAAAAATTTGCTCAACCCTTTCGGCGCTGCCAAGTATACTTTAGTGATCGGGTTTCATACTTCAGTCAAATCGATTGTAAAAAATGTTGTGGACCCTGTAATATAATTTTTTTCAGTCCTATATACTTACAGTCAAAATATGATATAAGGCCACCTCGATACATGGCCATCCACGATATAGGGCCATTTTTAGCAGTATCCAGAATGGTTCTTATACATGGCTGCCATATGTCCAAAAGATTTGTCTTTTTTCGGGACCCCAAATCTTTTTTTATTTTTGAAGTTTTAGTCAAAATCTTTTTTTTTGCTTCAAAAGGCGATAAGCACTAGATAAAATGCACTTTCTCCTTTTAATTCTTTTGTTTTGCGAAAACGTCCTTTTTTAAAATTTTGAGATGGCAGCCCTGTTCTTATATCAAAGGTATGGCTCTGAGGCCACCCCGTTATAAAACCACTTTTAGATGGTCCTCGGGGTGGCCTTGTATCGGAGGCTGGACTGTATAAATATTCAATGTTTTACAGTAAAAACTCGTTTAACCGCCACCCCGGCGGACCGGCCTTAGGGGGCGGTTAACTGGGGTGGCGGATAACCGAGTTTTTACTGTTATTTTGACCAAGTTGAAAAAAAATTCGTGACATCATTAATTTAAAAACCTATAATTCGTAAAAATTAAAAAAAACACACAGTCATTGACTCTATAGCACAGATTGCATTTCCAGTGCCGGTTGTCTGGCAAATAAACGTAAGGGTTGATGTAAGTGCGACAGTACCGGCATCTTACAATATTGGTTTGTATCACAGTCAGATTCTACAATTTCTTTTTTTGTAAAATAATATTTAAAAAATCGAAAAAGTATTAACCTTCAGATCTCGAAAGGGTTGCAAAGTCAAGCCCAAGGGAAGTCGACACTTGTTGAGCAGCTCAGTGGTCTCAGGAATTGCAGACATTGTGCAACGAAAGACACTAAATTTACATTTGTTTCAGAAAACGTTGAAAAGAAGGATTTATTAGTTTGTGGCATATAAAATTTTTAAATTTTGGAAAATGAAACATTTTATTACTAAAAATAAATTTTCACCGCAATCATTTTCGGAACGAAATGCATATGTATATAAATAAAAAAAAATTGTGCGCAATACCAAACTACTCCATTCACAGCTGCATTCATTATAATCTGGGAATATGGTTGTTACATCATCACGGGGTTTCAAAAATCGAATTTGTGTTCAGTAGGGATTTTTGCGCCAATTCAAAAATTTCATCCTAGTTTATCAATTTATGTTAATTTTTCATTTTCCTTTGCTTCAGTCATTTATGAATAATTTGTAGCAAGTTTTGTCAAGTTTGCTGACTGTAAGATTCCTGTGATCTGGGCTATCGATAGAGCCATCACTCACCCAAAAATCATCGAAATTTAGAAAATTTTGATTGATTATCCTTAAAAAATATCGAAATAAGAATTTGAGTGTCGTTCTAAAAAAGCTTGAATGCTCTTTTGAATTGATTCTTCTCTGAGAAAAGCAATCTAGGGATTGATAGAGGAGTAATTTTACTGCGTTTTGGTACCAAGGACGTATGCAAAAAATGCAAATTTAGGGTGTCTTATGCAAAATTTAGATGGAAAACGCAAAAATCCCTATTTTCACTCGAGAAAATGCCAGTTGTTTGCTGTTGATGCTCTCTCGTTTGTAAAACTCTTGGTTTTGAAAATTCTATTTCGGTAAAAAGATAGAAGATGATGCTAGCTTTCTTTTGGTATATAAAAATGCTCAAAAAATGCAAAATTTGAGGTTTTCAATGCAAAAGAAACTTAGTATAATTCCAGTGCTGAAGATGGTCTCCACCAGAAGGATGTGCGCTAAGTCAAATGGACTGTCTCTCTCTGAAATTCGTGCAGCCGCAGTCAAGAAAAGATGGGGAAAGGAAAGGCTGAAGAAGCAGAAACTAGATGAAGCCAAAATTCAAGCTGCCGAACAAGCAAACATGATGCGTAGAGCTCGTCTATGTAAGTAAATTTTTTGGTGGTTGTATTTTCCAATGTTTGCGAAATTTTGGAAACATCAATATTTTTGTAGCAAAATTGCAGTCAAAACAAGCTCAAGATGATGCCAAAGCCAAAGCCATCCTCTCAGTTAAACCGTCGCGTGGCAATTGGATGCGCAGCTTCAGTAAGTCTTTCTGTGAAATTCTCAGGCCCTTTAACCACATGTACCACACCCTCTAACCCATATTCATTTCAGACCGTATGTGCCGGAGCTGCTCAATCGTGTAACTGCCATTCAGCTGGAGCTTGTCGTCAAGTATTACGCATCAATTGGCCAGCAGACTCTGATTGAATTGTTTGGCTTCCTTGGAAATGATGGCCAGCCGTTGCAGAACAGCGAAGACTGTGTTCCTTCACTTCTTGAGAAATGTGGATGGGGAAGCGATGCAGATGGCTTCGTATTTCCGTGCCAATCTACTAAGTTCCAGGAGACGATTTCTTCATTGATTGATCCAAGTTTTGGCAAGATTGAAAATCAGTGGACTCAGAGCAAAGATTTCTCAAGTGTTGGAGGCGACAATAATCTCAGTAAGGGTGTAATCGAGAGCCTCAAGTCACTGGTCACTTCTAGCAATTTCTTTGACGCAAGTTAATTTCGTTTTGCAATCATTTTGCTTTGCAAGTATTGTTGTTTATTACGAATAAAGTTTGTTCCTATTCATGTAAAATTAATTTAGTTAATTATTTAGTGCTGGTGTATGACGCTCGATGAAGAAGTTGGTATGATCCATTAAAAGTAATGTTCCTAATGCACCGATCTTGCACATTTGTTATCCGTTATATTCACTTCAATAAAAAGTTTACTTTAAACATTTGACATTCTCGATATATTTTGCATTTGAGTGATTTCATGGCGAAATTTGACGCTGCACCACCTTCGTGTATGATGTGCTATGTGTTATAGAAAGTTAAGATGGTGTAATTCTGTTTCTAAAAGTTTATATTATGCTATAAAACATTACAGGGAAAAAGCAAAAAAGAAAAAAACCAATAAATTCCGAAAAAGATACTCTCAAAAATCTTGGCGTTTTGTTTGTGTTAAACTGAACACAAATTCGAGTTTTGAAACCCCGTGATCATGATCTCCGGTCAGGTTTCCGATAAATGACATGGGTTTACAAAAAAGTGTCGATATTCCAAAAAGTGACATTTTTTAAAAAGGTGCCAGACTTACAACAAAAATCCCGAAGTTCCTTTGACTTAAAACAAAAAGGGCCAGATTTTTTAACAAAGAGAGATATTTAAAACAAGATGATCGGGCGCCTCACAGGTGCCCGACCTTTAATGTACTTTTTAAATATGCCTCGATTTAGGTGGCAAACGTGGCAACCGGACATTTAGCATAAATTGTGCTAAATGTCCGTTCGAGGAAAATTTTTTAAATCCACTTTTTGCCAACGGATCGAGCTCATTTTTTTAGAACTAGTTACTCTTAAGTATGTCAACAGATCCTGAAAAAATCAGCTCGATCCGTCGCCAAAATTGGGTTAAAAAATTTTCCTCCGGCAGACATTTAGCACAAATTATGCTGAAAGTCCGGTTGCCGGCAAACGCCACTGGTTGTGGTTATTTACTACGAACATAATGTCTTTATATTCACGATGAATAGGTCTGGTGCCCGGCAAATTTAGTGCTTTTCAGGCCCCTGTGTCCGGTGCCATTTTAGCGAATGTAAACTATGACTTTGAGACTTAAAATTTATATTCGTCTTAGAGAATTCGCTGAATCAATCCGCTCAATAGCTTGACATACAGTCAACTATCGCTATAACGGCACCCCAGTATAACGGCACTTCCACTATAACGGCACTATGAAGACGATTTAGTTGGCCAGCAAAGAAATAAGGCAATCCTTACTTCCACTATAACGGCACTCCACTATAACGGCACTTCCACTACAACGGCACCTTGAGAACGGTTTGTACAATAAAATTTACTCTCGGTATAACGGCACTTCGACATCTTTAAATTAAAAAAGCAAAGTTATCACATGAAAGTTTCTCTATACGCTCTATTCTCTGTGTACGAAAATTATCTCAGTTTTTATTTTTCCCAAATTTCTGCAAGCTCGTTGTTTTGCGCGTATTTTTCGTCTCTCACGTTCTTTCGTTCTAGTTCACGATGGCTACTCCTAAGAAGTGCTCTGCTGTCAAGCTGGATGTGAAGAAAGCAATAATTGAAGCAGGTGCAAATAACAAAAATCAGACGAAGCTGGCCGAACAATTCAAGATTCCAAGGGGAACGCTGCAGAGGATTCTCAAAGACAAGTCAGCGATTCTAAAGTCAATTGAAGATGGTGGCAGTGCAAAAAAGGCTCGACTCACACAGGTAATGCATCAGCAAATGAAAGAAGCACTCGTGCTCTGGATAAAACAAGTCAGAAGCAGGAATCTTCCGATTAGCGGTGAACTTGTGAAGGTAGGCTTTTAGTGTTTCTTTTTCGCATCGGATTTTATTTATTTCCAAGAAAAGGCAAAGGAAATCGCCAAAATGTTTAACATCATCAAATTTAAAGCAAGCGAGGGATGGCTGACCAAGTTCAAGAATCCCCATGGCATTTTCTTCAAGACGAGCCAAGGCTTGGGGAAGCTTCTGCTGCTGGTGATCTGCAAATCGAAAAAACCTCGTTGCTTGGATGGAAGTAAAACTTTAAACAATCGCCGATTGCTTCAGACATGCCAACTTCGTGAGCAACGATAAAGTGGCTTGAATTACTCTTTGATCGTATAATCTTAAAATTGTTAGATGAAAGAAGACTCTGCGAAAGAGTTGGAACAGCTGGAGGAATTCGAAAAGGTTCTGGATGCATGGACATACATGCAATTGCTTGGCGGAATCAATGAAGAAGCCGGAATTGACGACTACATGGAAGTGGATAACGACTTAATCACATGTTGTGTCTATCATTTATTCAACATTATCAATCTTTATTCATTGTTTCTTTGCAGAAGGCACACTCACACTCACAGAAATCGTGGGTGAAGTCTCGGCAGTTGAAGAGGATGCTAATGAATCGGCCGACATCGAAGCGATAGATTAAATGGAAACCGAGGAGCTGGACATCGCACGACAAGAAGCTCAGCGTACCTTAAATAGTGTCCCTTGATTCGTGGAGAAGAACTACGCCGATCCTGCCATTCTCAAGCACAGTGATGCCCTGGACGAGGCCTTTTACCAAGAGTGCAGGAGAACGCAGAAACAAAGCAAACTCACACATTATTCCTAGGTTCTTTAATAATATTTTGGTTCTGATGTTACGTTTGAATGTAATTTTGAAATTGATTGTTTTGTGTGTGATATAAGTTACAATGTAGCGGAGTCACGATATATCGGCACCTCACAATATTTTTGGTTCAAAAACTCTCGTTACAACGGCACCTCCACTATAACGGCACTATCGCTATAACGGCAGTTGGGCTCGGTCCCGTGGGCTGCCGTTATAGCGAGAGTTGACTGTATAGCTAAAAAGTTGCTCTACAATTCAACGTTGAGTTTATTCCGAATGGTACTAAAAAATTTTAAAAATCGAAGAATGTGCCCTAAAAGTGCTAATTCTGCATTTTCTGGGCAGTGCTGCATGAAAACCCTATGACTTTGAAGCTTAAAATTGATACTCGTCGCTAGAGAATTGCTGAAATAGCTCAATAGCTCAATGTAGCCAAGAACTTGCTGTACAACGTAACGTTGCGTTATGTATAAATTAGTATCAATAAAACTTTGAAAAAAATCGATTTATCAAAAACATGAAGGAGAAACACAGTCCAAATACTATTTAGAGATAAAAAGCGCCAGAATCTCTATTTTTTCTACAAAATGTATGCAGCAAGTGTGTAAGAACCTGCCCCTTTATACACGTCATATGACATTTTGATGCAAATTGTCAAAGAACTTACGAGGGTGCACAGTGTACCTCAGGGTTGCAAACGGAGACTGGTAAAGAAATTTCGTTGTCCTCCAGGTCAAAACCTAGAAGATTTCTCTCCTGCATCAAATCCATGTACCTCACTTGCTGACTGTTGTGTAACATGTGGGAAGGAGGCTGCATTGAAGGAGCACCAAAAGATGGCTGCTGCGCATTGTTGTATTGATAGGATGATGATTGCTGCTGCTGCGACATTGCCATTTGATTTTGCTGCATGGGCATCTGGTTTGGCTGCTGTTGAGGAACTGAAGGAAGAGGTGGTTGGTAGTGATTTGGTGGCACATAAGCTAAGAAAGAATAGTTTTTAATCGAAATTGCGAGACTACTAGGAAAATCGAGGATCTCACTAGCGTGAATCAAACTAATATGTATTTTTTATGAAAATATTGATCCATCCAGATTAATTCGGTATACAGTCGGCCCTCTAATGGCACTTTTTTACATTTCGATTGAATGAGATTGCGGTACCTATATAGTTCCATGGACACGGACAAAAGGCTACAACGGCCGAAAGGCTACAACTCGAAAAAAACGGACAAAAGGACACAACTCAGTAAAATTGGGAAAAAGCGCCGCGAACATAAAAAAAACAGCCGTCAAATGTTTCCAAACAACCTATATAGACCTAAATAGACCCTCAGGAGTTCAAAAAGACATTATTTTTGAGTTCTTCAAAAAGAAAGATGTTGAACATAGTTTTGAATGCTGGGGCCTAACGCATAAATAACATCTCTAAGCTACCAAGCCCCATGCGCCCCCGAAGGGGCCGCAGGGGGCTTGAGAGTTAGAGATGCGCGCACTCACTTACCTTAGACATAATTCCGAGCAAGACTCTTGATCAAAAATGCATTTAGAGGCTTTGTTTTTGCCAAGTCCTATGTTGAAAAACATGGTAAAACAGCTAAAAAGTCGAAATTTTCGCTTTTTTCATAATTTTACTGAGTTGTAGCCTTTTGTCCATTTCTTTCGAGTTGTAGCCTTTTGCCCCTTTTTTCGAGTTGTAGCCTTTCGGCCGTTGTAGCCTTTTGTCACGTACTGATAGTTCCACCCCACCCCATATTCGGATTTATTAAAAAATGACCCAAAATCACCTCCCGAACTTGTTTTTTCTGCTCAACTTTAACATGTTCCATAAAAGAGATTTTTGAAATTTTATAACTGCTTTGCAGCCTTAAATGGGTAGGTGTGCTCTATGTGCTTCTTTTAAAATTTTTTAAAGTTTTGAACATTTTTAACATTAAAAAAGATGTTCAGTAAAATATTTTCAGTAAATTTTTTAAAATTTGAATTTATAGGCTTCTTCTGGTTCCCGCAATCTCTTCTTCTAATGTTTGTTTATTAAAAAGTAGGGCACTTAACTGGCTGCTAACACTTACACTGACTTACATGGAGAAGTATGAACAAAAAATGTGTATGCCGCCAGTGGGAATCGAACTGGCTTTTTGCTGGTGTAGCAAAATCAAGCAAAATTTGGTTGAATTCAAAATGTTAAAAAAACTCGAATTTTCATGTGTTTTTTTTAATTAGTTTTTGCGGAAATTTTTTATTCTGAGAGACCACAGCAGCCAAAATATTTTTAGAAATCCAAAACATGCAACAGAATTCATAAAAGAATTTATGGTTGATGATATAACACAAAAAAAAGGTTCAGTGGCCATTCAAAATTTTGGATACTAGCTTTGAGTCATAATTAGGGTTGTCGAGGCCTCGATATTTTCGAGGCCTCGACTCGAACTAAAACTCGAGAGAAGGACACGAATATTTTTCGAGAATGTGGTAGTATGCTTGGAGGGAGGTATGCTTTGAGCCGATCTAAGTGGATAGTAGTTTTTGCTGATTATATGAATAAAGAAGAATCGCGCTTGAACAAATTTGATTTTTTGAGTTAAAGAGAGTTTTAAGATACGGTGCATCAAGGCCGCGAGCGTGGGGCCCGGCGCAACCGGCCCCACGCGAGCTAGTTTGTTGTCTTTGATAAATTTATTGCACTGTTTCCCTCTAAATATTGTGTGACTTCGAGATATTTGATATTCGAGATATTTAATTTTACGTTGCGTCGATAGTTGATTTTTGGTAATTTTTCTAAATCTACTAAATCTCTAACAATTAAGCCGCCTGCGCGCGACCAACCTTTCCAACCTCCTTCAACCTCTCCTCCTCCTACAGTTTTTTTGTGGAGAGTATAAGGGCTGATTAAAAGGGGCTGTAGTTAGATTTAACCCTACATATATATCTGAAACTATGTTATTACCTGATGAAGCAGGAAGATTGTTTTGAAAGTTAGGCATCGGTGGGGAAGAAACGTTATTGTTGTACACTTGGTGCTGTTGTTGCCTAGGGATTGCTGCAGGAATGGGTGGTGATTGCATTGGAGGTTGATTATTGTAAACTGGTTGTTTTGACAGGCCAGGAGGCACGGGTGGCTGATTACTCCATTGCGCATTAGCATTCTGACCTGTTAGACAATTATTCGGCACAGGGAATCGAGGGGCAACTGGAAGTGCTGGCTGTTGTTGCGGAATTCCGTTGCTAGCCCCATTGCTGTACCCATTGAAAGCAGCGGGAGGGGCTTGATGTGGCATCATCATGGTTGTCTTTGGCTGCTGCTGTTGTTGACCGTCGAAAGGAGCTGGAGGTGGCGCATAGCTTGGAAAACTCGGCGGCAACATTGCTCACTATCTGGAAGTTATGAAGGTTAAAACCCAAAGAAAAAAGACTAAGAAAAAAATTGTATTTTTTTTCTTTTTTGAACTAATTTTTTCTTGACTAGAAAAGCCTTAAAAAAGCTTGGGAAGTTTTCGGTGTTTCAGAATCAAAGAAACTCGTGCAGAATAAAAATGTAGCTTAGTAAAGTCAAAACCAGAATTACAAGTAATTCAAAAAAGTCTAAAATTGAGGCGCCACAAAATAATACTGTATATGAATTTACATAGAGCCAAATAGACAGATTACGGTTATACGGGGGGGGGGGGGTGAAAAGCCGTTTAGGTTTGAAAAAGTGGCTTCCATGGCGCAGTGCGTAAGCGTTTGCGTTTTTCGGCTCAAAATGGTGTTGTTTTGGTGTTGCAGGTTAAATCCCACCTAGTGGCACACTATTTTTTTTAGGCTTGTCCGATCATTTTCGATCATTTGGCTTGTTCGATCATTAGGAGTAATTTGGGTCGCTAATTCCCAATCTGGCGTCTAAGAAGTCTAATTAGTAATTACCTCTAAAATGGCCAAACAAGCCAAAAAAAATAGTGTGCCACTACGTGGGATTGAACCTGCAACACCAAAACAACACCATTTTGGGCCAAAAAACTCACACGCTTACGCACTGCGCCATGGAAGCCACTTTTTCCTTTGGCTCCCCTTTAATTGTCTACCAAAAGTAAGTATACTATTGTATTCTGAAAAAAAATAAAAAAATATAAAACAAACGCGTCTATTATGCACCAGATTTAAAGCAAAAACAGCACTTTATTGAAAACAAATCTACGTTTTGAAACACGTTTCTGAAAAAAAGTCAGGCAATTTTCGCCCTATTTCCAACCATCTTTTTCATGAACCAAATATAAAGCAGACCACAATAAATGTGTCAAGAAAAATCAAGTTTCAAAGCTTATGGCGTTATGTTATGGACTGCATGAAATAAGCAAATTTGAATAGCAAAATAACAATTTTAATTTCGAAAACGCAAACAAATTTGAAGATTTCAGGGCTAGGTGAAAACCTGCTCAAAGGGCCATACCCACGCTAATAAGAGGTGGTGCCCGAGAATTAAAATTTTTTTCCTAATCATTGAACTTGTGTACGTACGGATTTTTCAACTCGGTTTCTAACAAAACAAGGTCTAGAATCTAATTTTAGGTGTGGTTATGTTAGAAACCAAGTTGAAGAATCCGTACAGAAGTTCAAGGATTAGGAAAAATTTGGAATTCCGGGGCACCACCTCTTATTAGCGTGGGCATGCCTTCAAAGGACCATGCAACTTGATAAGCACAGCAATTTGGAAATTTTGAATTCGTGCGGGACCACCCTAATTTTGTCAATAATGTTTTCGAATTGTTTTTTTGTTTGCATGTAAAATTTTTCAAAATATAAAACCGTTTACTAGTCGAGCCCAACGTGGTTCGAAATTGCCAAATAGGACGACTTATCCTAATTTCACTGCATTATAACATCTTATATTAGTATGTGCTAAAAATTTACTCATAAATGGAATTCGACTTTTCAATGCACACAAAAATAATAATTCCAAAACATTATGGACAAAATTAGAGTGGTCCGCGCGAATTCGAACTCCGCAAAATGTTGTGCTTATCAAGTTTCATGGTCCTTTAACGAAAACCCGCTTAACTAAAACCTGCTTGGCGAAAATTTTATATAGAAAACAATAATAGAAAAACAATGTTTCAGAAGTGAAAATTTGAGTATTCGAAATTTACATGTGAAACCTATCAAAAATTGTCGCTAGTAGCGTTTAGGCTTATCCCTTAGGCTCGGGGGTAGGCTAGCGTACGGAAGTTGTGACTAATAAATAGTTTACGCACTTTTTCTGGGGTCTGTGACATTTTTATTTGGGTACTATTCACTAGGGTCGATATTAGGGTTGGCCTCCAACCCTATACAACGCCACCCCTGAGGACCGGCCCCCAGGTGGCGTTATATCGAAGTGGCGTTATATCGAGTAGAGTGTATGCAAAGTTCAACAAGGTGGCGTTATATCGAGTATATAGTCGAAAATCCATGAACTAGTCCAAATGCAGGTTTTATTCAAACACCCATAATAATTTAATTCAACAAATCGTATTGAACCGATGTGCTTTCTTGTTTGCTGTAAACCGTGTCACCTATCATGTGATTTCAGTCAAACAAGATTTCACCTGTTCGACCCCGTGTATAAGTGTGCTTTGGTAGAATCAGTCTTATAATAACTGTAGAATCAGTTGTATCATATATGAAAAATTCTACAGTTAAAAATAAAAATTATGACTCAAGATGAGTATGCGTTTTTGATGAGTCAGAAAAAAACCGTGAGACAGAAATTACTTAAAAAATTGATTTGCGAAAAGTTAAAAAAATTGAAAAATAAACTGTTTAGAGGCGCTTCACATGGTTAACAACCCTTATGACAGCATAGGGGACATGTTGTATGACTGAAATGACTTAATTACAAGAAAAACAAGAAAGCACATCAGCACACAAGCATGCCATAGAGCTATTTTTTAAGTTTCCAGCACAACATGATAATTTAAAACGATATCTACCACTAAAGTTACCGAAAAATTACTGAGTGGCGTTGTATCGAGGGTCTTCTTTGCTTAAATTAAGGAAAAACCAACCAAATCTTTCTTGTGATGGCGGTATATCGAGGGTCGACTGTATGAATGATAAAATCCAAGCACTTTGGATGGCAGAAAGCAGTGCTGAAATATTTTCGGCTATAAATCGGTTTTCGTTAAGCAAGTTTTCGTTAAGCAGGTTTTTACCTAGCCGATTTTAGTTACTTATTTCGGATTTGTTATTTTGCAGTTGTGAGAATTCTCATTAAAGATTTTAAAGGATCCTGTCTGTTCCTTATCATGGCAAATTGAAAGGTTTGAATGGGACACATATTGAACACACAATTGAACACACACATTTTGTCAATAACAATTTTTCGAATTGTTTTTTGTTCGCGCTTATTTTTTAGAAAATACATTCGTGAATTTAGTTCCGAATCCGCAAAACCGTCTGTCAATAAATTATATGACGGTTAAAAAGTTTCGATCTCTGAAAAGTTTCACTCTTCCTGCCTGAATCCGGCAAACTGACAGAATACATCGATCATTTCGAACAAAATTGTACGAATCGCTTTTAACTTTGTCATGTCATATTTGCAAAGCTTGGTTTGGCGCTCATAAAACACATTTAGGAAAAGGGTATGAGAGTCTAGAAAGGTATTAATCCAGGGATGGGAATCGTACTTTTTAAAATATTTGTACTTTCTAAGACCATAAATCTTTTTTATTTTCGAAGTTTTACGTCAAATTTTTTTTCGCTTCAAAATGGCAATGAACACTGGATAAAATGGCACTTTTTGACGAAAAATGACCAAATTGTACTCTTTTCGGCCAAATGTACTTTTTTCAAAAATTTACATACCTATTCCTGTATTAATCTCAGCTACAAAATAAAATATTTTGCTGGCTAAGAAAATACTAGCCGGCAGAAATATAGCCCCATTTAAAGTGACATAGGCTACTGACCACGTTGACATTGTGGTCATCATGAATAAATGTAGTTTCGAGATTATAATAGTTGCAAACACAAAGAGTTTTTTTTTTCATTAATAATTTTTCGGACAACAATTATACAAGCATGCTTTCCTAGTGCTACGGCAATTGTTGATTTTTAAATTCCCGAGGACATAAAAAAAAAAAATAATTATCACAAAATTTGCGCAAAATATTTTTCAAACGCAAAAATTTATTTTTCGTAGTCATTTTTGGCTTCTTAATTAAATTTTCGGTCGGGTCTGCCGATCCATTGTTACTTTGTGGCCGCGCATTTGTTTTTGTCTGTAACAAGAGGAATTATAGGGCTGTATCTACGTTTATGTCTTTTTTGTTTCACATTATTGAAAGAAGAAGCCAAGTCGTTGCCTTAAAACTCATTAGATAAGTTCTTATCGATATTTTGCCGTCTTTTTCTTTGTGTTGTTTTTTCGTTTTTAGGTTTACGTGGGATTCTTGACACGAGCTGGACCCTCTCTCTACGTATCACTGGCTTCGTAAGAGCATTGCTAACAACTGTCGCACCGAAAACTTCTGGGAAGTCAATTTGCTGCTTGGTGATCGATTGAAAACGAAGCAGTACTCATTTCTATCGACTACTTGGGCAATGCCATTCCAGATCAGGTAAATTTCTAAGTGGCTATATTTCGTATGGTTGCCTGTTTTTAGAACTATCTCTTTTCGGGTATGGGTGTTCGTTACTCACAGGGTTTCAAAATTTGAATTCTCTGACATTAGGGTATTTTAGCGCGAAAACAATTATGCTTAACTTTACTTGTTTTTCACACTTATGCGATGGTTCTGAATATTACATTGCAACCGAGGTTTTTTAGATATTTTTCTGCGACATTTGGACATAAAAGATTGCTCGTTTAACGGGCTTCGAATGAGTGGTCATATCTCAGTGGTAAAGGAAAGTTTTCCAGTTCATATGCTAAGTTTTCTCAAAAGCAATTTTTTTTATTATGCCTGTGTTGGCTCAAAAAGTGTTCTTTAAACTTTGATGATTGCATTCATTTTGCATAAAAAATACGCTAGATCGAAGGTGCGTATACGTTATGTTAACTGCGTCCAAATTCGGACGCGGTTAACATACCATATAATGCCAAGTTTATACGCGCCAATTCGAATTTACTAACTATATTTTGTATTTCTTTGTTATGCAACACTTCAAAGAGTCAGCTAAATAATTGGGAGTCGGTAAATTCCCCGCGGTAAATTACTCCGCGGGGAATCCTCCCTTTGGTAAATTCCCCTCCGGTGAATTCCCCGCGGTAAATTACCACTGAATTTTCAAATTAACATTTTTGTCTTACGGAGAACTCCTATTATTTAATTTTTTTTATAATCCATCCGTAGTTCTGCTGGATAATCCGTGCACCAACTAACTAAGTAATAATTTTTTATGTTTCAGGCTTGAAAACCTGTTCTCTGAACTTATTTAAGCATTCTGATGTTTTAAAGATATTTCGATAGTGATAAAATGCCGTTTTATAGGTTATTTTGCAAGTTTTCATAAAGTCACTTAAATAACGTGTATGTTTTCGATACGCTCCAGATGATGACTTGACGTTCGACAATTGGTGGACCCGATACGGCTCGATCATCGAAATAGATGGAAAGATCTTCCAGATGATGCAAAGGTTAGGTTGTTGATAGGTAAATTAGAGGTTAGTGAGTTTCAAAGATTCTCTGATGCGGTAAAACCCGCTGGCCCTTACGATAAATCACTTCAAGAGTCTACGGCCGTACTCAAAATTTTATTTGTTGAGACTAAGTCCTTGTTTATGAAACGCTATGAGTGTTTACGTTGAAACAAAAGGTCGGCGTAGATATCTTAGAATTCTTGGCCCAGGTCAACAGTCTTTGTGAATCTGCTAAACCTCCAATTAACGGAGATGCTTTAAAATGCCTTATTTATATTTCTGGACTACACTCAGATTTTCATGAGCTTCGAGTAAAATGTAGAGTAGAAGCCGCTAAAAATGAGGGTAGGGATTTAAATTGAACGAAATTGTGGAGAAATGCAAAAAGCATCTGGCATTGAAACAAAATATCAAGCAGATTCAAAAGCAATTCAATCATTTGTCAACTAATGCCGTGGGTCACCTAAATTCTAAGTTCTCGCCTAGAAACTTCATCAAACCAGCTGGGTTTAAAAACAGATCACGTCTCCCCATGAAAGAGGCTCGAAAGGTCACTAATTATGGAAGTTGCTTTAGTTGTGGCGCACGACACAACCATGCGACTTGCCGATTCAATAAATGAGACTTGTGAAAATTGCGGCAGAGTAGGTCATACTGCATTTATTTGTCGTTCGGGTAAGGCAGCCGGTCACATTCAGCATCACACGAATGCAATTCAAACGAACAATTCTCCGAGTCCAGGCCAGAACCAAAATACAAACAATCATGAATATATGGACTTTTGCAACATTCATTTGCAAACAGCCGCTACAAATATTTCTGAGCCGTGGTATATTTCTCTATCTATTCAAAACAGACCTATCGAATTCTTCGTGGATTCCGGATCTACAGTCAAAACTCGATATAAGGACACTCAAGGGACCGGCAAAACACTGTCCTTAAATCGAGTGTCCTTAAATCGAGTTTTATATGACGTAAATACAGCACCCTGTGATTAAATAGAGAGTCACTCCTTTTTGCCCAAATTCATTTTATTCAAACAATAATAATCCATCACTGGTTAGGAGCAAAGTAATTCAACAATTTTTTCTGCTTCATCAACTTGATTCTTTCTTTGCTAGCACATTGTCCACTTTGTCGCACAGCAGCTGAATTTCGGGATTGGCATTCACGTCGGCGTAGCGCTGGAGAACATTCAAAGCTTCAGCGGCTTCTCGGGATGTGACTGGCTGCGGTTCCTCTTCGATCTCCATCACATCGGTTTCACTGAAAGCAAAATACTCAAAGAAACCCGCCCAAAGCAAAGACTTGCCTTTCCCCTTCCGGCTCTTCCACATTCACATTCGAGACTTCCTCTGCGATTTCTGCAAAGAGCGAGATCACCGAATGTAAGTTGATCATCCACGCCCAAATATTCCTGCAGAGTGCCCTCTGGCAGATTCATCTGCTGCAGTTCCGACCAGAGAGTGTTTAACTCCTCGTCTTCCTCGCGCCCAGTTTCTTGCACTTCTTCGTCCAGTTCCGCCATCAATTCATTGTACATTGCATCCGCATCCTCCGCAGATTCTGTTGGCTGAATTGAATGGCTGAATATTTCACAGTAGACAAAAATGCTAGACGAAATGACCACCTCCACATTTTGATGAACCCAGCCTTTTTGAAGCAGTTGGCGTTTGTCTCTAGCTTCACATCCGACCACGACCGTCGCAGGAATTGAAGAGCTTTGAATAAATTCATCTTGTAGTCGATCTTCGCGTCGAAAACGTCAATTCGTTTACGGAGAAGGAAGCGACGATAATGCACCTTCACATTTTGGATGATCCCTTGGTCACATGGCTAAAAGAGAATGTTTATGCAATGCCGAACATTTACGTACATCCACAACGTAAAAGGTAAAAACTAACCTGGGAAGCAGCAGTAGTATTCGGCGGTAGAAACAACAGCGTAATTTGGTCCAGAGGAATTTTCGTGTGCCCGGAGAAGTTGTCAAGGACCAGAAGTATCCTGCGCCCATCCCGTTTAGCTTGCGATCCCACTGCTCAAGCCATTCTTCAAACAGATCGGCTAAAAAATACTCCAAATTTTACATACATTTTGTAAACCAAGCAAATAGCAATAAAAAAGAATATTACCTGTCATCCATGCTTTGCGGTTGGCTTTGTATGAGAGCGGAACTTCCTTGCCCTTGAAACACCCTGGCTTGGCCGACTTCCCGATCACCAGCAGCGGCAGTTTTTCCGTTCCAGTCATGTTTGCGGCCACCAGTACCGTCACGCGCACCTTCGACTTCTTGCCTGCACCGCCGTGCACACCGCTCGCCTGCAAACAAAAATCTACTAGTAAAGTGTGAAACAAAATCCTCAAAACCTCGCCCTTGAAAGCCAGAGTCTTGCTTTGAAAGCGTCCACGGCAAGGAGCACTGCCAGATCCATTGCTTTCGTCTGAAAAAAACTGAAAGGTAAATGAAAACAAAGAACAACAAACTAAGATCATACCTTCAAGATCTCCCCGGACATTGAGACGTTTTCACTTCTCGCTCTCTGAACCATTGCAGCATCGCCTTCTCAAGATCCTCGTATTTTGCCTTCTCCAAACGGACACGCTTTGCTTCCTCTCCTTCTTCGATCATTTTGAGAATTGCCGCCTTGTCGCCCAGAATGTTGCGAATAGATGAAGATGGCAGATCGAATTGCTTGCCCAGATCTTCGGATGTCTTGCCCACTGAAGCTTCGATTTTTTTTCTGATCCAAAGAAATGACGCGGCGCTTCCTGCCCGGAGTTGACATTTCAATGCTGAAAAAGAACCAACCATTAAACAATCGGTCAAAAGAGCACAACAATTGCGGACACGAAGTTTCGAAAATGGTACAATAACAAAGAATGAAAATCTAAAAGCATTCGTCCTCAAAAATGTCAAAGTTTTCCCTCTGAGACAGCAAATATTTCAAATTTTGTGTCAATTTATTTTGCTGTCCTTAAATCAAGTGTCGCTTTATTGAGACGGGACTGCCAAAATGCTGTCCTTAAATGGAGTGTGTCCTTAAATCGAGTGTCAATTTCCCTTATTTAAGGGAAAACCAACCAAAACAAAATTTGGGTGTACTTAAATGGAGTGTGTCCTTATATCGAGTTTTGACTGTAGTGCAACTTTGATTACCCAAAATACTTGGCACAAGATAGGGAAACCAACTCTAGAGTCCTGTCCTGTCTTGGGAAAATCATTTACAGGACATACATTCCAGGCCATAGGGCGCTGTCAAATTTCTGTTAGATTCAACGACGAAATTTCCCAATTTCTACCATGCTCTGTCGTTAGCACAATTACTTCGATCTTATTGGCCGTCCCTGGTTATTAGCACTAGACTTGATTAGTCGACTGTCCGCGGTCTGCTCAATCTTTTCTCTTCTTTCTCAGATCAACGAGATTTCTACATCAAAAATTCTTTTGTCTTTTGAGAAAAGTGAATTAATTCAATTCTTTCCAAATCTTTTTCGAGAAAATATCCTTGGTCACTGTTCAAAGGTCAAGGCGCATCTCTATGTTAAACCTGGCGCGAAACCTAGCTTTACTCCAAAACGTCCTGTTCCTATGGGAGTACAGGCCGATATTGATTCAGAATTAGATAGACTTCAGCAATTAGGGTGATTCGTCCAGTCAATTTTACTGAATGGGCAGCTTTTATTGTGGCAGTAAAGAAAAAGGATGGTAAAACTAGAGTTTGTGCTGATTTCTCGACGGGTTTAAATAATGCGCTTGAACTGAACAAACATCCATTGTCGATCCCAGATGAAATTTTGTGTAAACTAACTAGATCTAAAATATTCACGTGTCTTGACCTGTCTGATGCCTATTTCCAGATTGAGCTAGACGAGGAATCTAAAAATTTGTGTGGGATAAGCACTCACAGAGGAATTTACCAGTATGAAAGACTTCCCTTTGGCGTCAAATTCGCACCCTCAATCTTTCAGAAATTATGGACCAGATGCTTGTAGATTTCAAGTTTGCGTTTGCCTACTTAGATGATGTGATTATTGCTTCTCATTCTAAGGATATATCCCGTTTCTCGCGATCTTTTTCTTAAAAGCAAGCTGAGATTCAGCGCTACACGATAAAGTACGCGCCTTAGCCGTCTGACCTAATAAACTCTGAGATTTTGACTCCAGAACGAAAAAAACGACAATTTGCTCACTAAAACCCAAAAATTAAAACTAAAAAATTTCAAAACCAAAATCGAAATCAACCATTCTACTCCTGAGATTCCAAGCTTCAAGCTTATACTGGGGTGCCGTTATAGCGATAGTTGACTGTAAGTAAGTTAATAGCTCGTTAGAAATCTGAGAATTAGGGCTACGCTGGTATAAAAACCTTGAAAATTCAAAAGAAAAGGTTAAAGAAATATAACTCCTCTTCACCATCTCAACGTCTTCAAGAACCGTGTTGAACACAGTTTTGTTAACTAGAAAACCTTTTTATGGGTATCCACATACCCCATAAGTGTGAATATCATGGTTTTCACCGAAATTTCGTCAAAATTATTCAGGCCTTAGAATGATCTAATTAGTGGTAAAATTCGTGTTTCGGAACCCAGAAAACATATAAAATTGGTGCATGGATTACGCAGCAGATTTGAGGTTGGATTTTAGAATGATAGGTACATTTTTCACAAGATAAATTCACAAGACAAATTCGAACATTTGAAATTCTCGTTGTCGGCGACGGCTATGGTTCTTTAAGCATCACCCTTTACCTATCTTCCGTAAATATGGACAATGGGTTTTAAGCATATACCCTGATCTACATAAATTAGAACCATAGCTGCACGCGGTCCGAAAAATAGCGCCAGCGCCGGCAATTTTAAAAATTGTGAACCAGCGCCGGAAAAAGCGCCGGCGCCAGAGTACGCAAATTTAAAAAATCGCGCCGGCGCCGGCGTATCTATCAAAGAATTAGTAATAAAAGTGCTTGAACGTTTAAGATAGTAATAGTAGACGATTAAACATCAGATGCAATAGAACAGCTTTTCGATGATGCCGAGGCCCAACAAATTGTTGACAAGTACCTCGAAATGCTCGTTCGGAAATTAAATATCAGAAAAAAGGCCAAGGAAATGAAAAAAACAAATCGATGTTCTTGGAGGTTTATTGAATGAAACATGTATTGTTGCGTATTCAAGTAACACCAATAGGAAATTCGTATTTTAAAAACGCTTCTAAATTAAAGAATCGGCATAAATTTATTCTACAAAAAATGACCTAAAACAAAAAAAAGCGTCACTGTAAAAGCGTCAGCGCTCAAAAAGCGCCGGGGGTCGGTGCTCGTGCAGCTATGCTGAGAACGGGTCTTGCTCCCCGCCTTTTCTCAGTGTCGCGCACGAGCATACCCCTTTAAGTCCAGTTTTCTCACACTTTTTCAAATCACTGTTTATTGACCCAAAATTATCAAAGTGTCTGCAAAAGTGAATATTTAATCTTCATCAAATTTAAGTTCACAGTAACTAAGTTTTCCTCAAAATGACTATTTAGAGGCCACCTGAAATAGAGATTAGTAAAATTAAACCCATGAAGTAGAGCCTAAGTATAAATGAAACCCCCTCCAAATGTTAACCTATGAACACCTTGGCAAAAGCTGAGAGTTGATATGAGAAAAACTTGAATTAGGATACTACTTCAAAGGCCCGTTGCCGTCTTCAACAACGGTTGTCCCCCACCAATTCAAAAAAATTTCCTAATCATCGAACTTCTGTACGAATTTTTCAACTTAGCTTCTGACGCAACTATACCTAAAATTAAATTCAAGGCCCAAGCTGAAAAAAAATTTCAAAATTGTCGGGGGATAACCCAGCCATGGCCCTTTAAAAGTTCACGCATTTCACAATCTATAATGGTAAACTTTATAATAAACCAAAACGCTGCTATCCATAAAATTGGACCCGTTATTAGAGTTGCCCCAGAATTCCGGTTCTTTTGTGGATTCCAGTTCCGGTTCCGGTCGCGAAAAAATATGTAATTCCGGTTCCGGTTTTCACCAAAATAAAATTCCGATTCCAGTCCAAATATCAATTCCAAGCCCAACTCTATCATAATTTTGTGGTACTAATTCGGTTTACACCCACCCCCAGTTTTTGGGTTTATCGGTTTCTATGTTGCGACAAACATATTTTAAACACTATTTGGCCAACACTATTTGGGCCAAAAACATTTAACATACGCCCCTATATAATTCACGCCCGTAGATAATTCTCGGCGCTAAATTTATATCCTGGTTAATGATGTCTGTTAAATTGATGCGCTGATAGGTTACAGGTTCGAATTCCGGTGGTGTTAAAAGAGGGGGAAGCCATTAAGGTTTGAACATGTAGGCTACATGGCGCAGTGCGTAAGCATTCGCGTTTTTGGCCCAAATAGTGTTGGGCCAAATAGTGTTTAAAATATGTTTGTCGCAACATAGAAACCGATAAACCCAAAACTGGGGTGGGGTGTAAACCGAATTAGTACCAATTTTGTTCTTGCTCGGCTAATTTTCACGCGTATTTTCAACTTTTAAACGAATTTTTTTTGTGTTTAATATCCAAATAAACAAAAAATTAGAGACAGAAACCGGGATTACCGGGATTTTGCATAAAACGCATTTTTGACCCACTTTTCAAGTAAAAGTGCTGACTAAAAATTTTAGGTCTGTATGCTACTTTTTATTCCTCTATCGACTGGCTCTTTTACTTTTTGCTTTTTATACGAAAAATCTCGACCTCCGACCTTGAATCCGGTATCGACAAACCGGGATCCCGTTTCCGTCAGTACCGGGATTCAAGGTCGGAGGTCGAAATTTTTCGTATAAAAAAGCAAAAAGTAAAAGAGCCAGTCGATAGAGGAATAAAAAGTAGCATATAGACCTAAAATTTTTAGTCAGCACTTTCACTTGAAAAGTGGGTCAAAAATGCGTTTTATGCAAAATCCCGGTAATCCGGTTTCTGTCTCTACAAAAAATCAAGCAGCAATTTTTTCCAAAAAATTCTTCTTCTCGGCTCTGCTTTTGGTTTCGGCAAAAGTGAAATTCCGGCTCCGATTCGGTTCCGGTTTTGACAAAGCTTAAATTCCGGTCCCGGTCCAAATATCGATTCCGAGCCAGCTCTACCAGATATGCTTTAAAACATTATCATTTTTTCTGGCAATGTGCATTGGTTGGGTGGTATACTGGGCACCACATTAGATTGCTTGAACTTGGTCACGTTAATATGCTGAATAAAGTGATTATATTTTCAAAGAATTCAATCTCAGTGTACCTGAGAATAAAAAATTCTAAAGACCAAAGCGCTATAATTGAACGCTGAATTTAGAGTTTCGAGAGATGCATTACAAGTTATTAGAGTTCCAGCTCTTACACCATAGATCCAGGATCCCAAAAAACCGCCAAGACAAACAATGCCTAACTTTATTGCGACAGAACAGTAACACTAAACGTCAAATAGACTTTTTCCTTGGTTCAAGTTTCGACGAGAGCATCATATGCTATTACAAAAATTGACAAAAAGAACCAAAAAAACACTCTAAAAAATCAAAAACATCAATTGTCTACAAATAAACGAAACATCTCCAATAATACACAGGAGTTTGAATATCATCATATGCTATTACCGTGTTTTTTCTAATATACCGAACTTCTTCAATAAACCGACCCCTCTACTTTGGGGGTCTATATATTCGAGAGTCCAAAACTATTGTTTTAAAAAAGATACTTTTGTAGAAATTAAGAATGATGTATTGTGTGCTTCCGTGGCGCAATTGGTTAGCGCGTTCGGCTGTTACCGAAAGGTTGGTGGTTCAAGCCCACCCGGGAGCGGTACTTTTTTTTCTTATACAACCTCATAAGATAGAAAAAATGACGAAAACTTGAAAATTGAACTCCCGCATCAAACAAAAACGGCTAAACCAGGGCTCGAATGAAAAATTTCAAAAAAAAGGACATTTGGGTAAAAAATGGACATTTTGACAGTTTTCGAAGTAAAAGGGTCATTTTATCCAGTGCTTGTTGCCATTTTGAATCGAAAAATAAAGATTTTGACTAAATTTTCAAAAGTAAAAAAAAAATGGGGTGCCAAAAAAAGGACAAGTCTTTTTAAAAAGGACGATTCGAAGCCCTGGGCTAAACGCTTTTATACCGTGAAAATTACACTTTTTAAAGCGGCTCTTGCTGAAATACCTTGAGCAAGCTAGACTTTGTTGGAGTCCGATAGCACCACTTTATTTGGTATACCAACAACTGGGTACACATTATAACTAGAAGTGTGCATTCGGCGTCGGGAGGGATTTCGCGATCAGGATTGGGGCTAAAAAATCATTCGGGATCGGGATTACGAGAAAATTCAGGATCCCGTCGGGATCCCGATCAATTCGGGATCCGGATCAAAATTTCGGGATTGGCCGATCTGTCGAGACCATGAGTAATCAGGCAAAATACAAGGTGTCCCAAGAAATTCCACTGATTTCAAGCGTTCACAACTGTTTTCTTGATACTATTTCAAAATTTTGTAAATGCATAAAGACTAAGCTTCCGATGAAATAATTTTCGCATGTAAAATAAAAAATACGAGTATTCCCACTGAGCTTAGACCTTACCTTTCAAGAGGCTATCTAGAAACCAGGTTCTCAATCACTAGAGGGGTATGAAGCAAAACTAGTGTTTTTTTTATTTTATAGGAGAATATTTACAAAAATTTGCTAGAAAATTATGATCGCAAGCTTTGTTTACAAAATATCGAATTCACTTCAAAAAATTTAAAAAACCCGCAAAATCATGCAAAACTGAAAATATTTCTGCCAAAAATGCTCATCGGGTTTTGGCAATTTTCGGGATCGGGATTTTCAAAATCGATCAAGAGGGATTCGGGATCGGGATTTAGCACCAAAATCTTCGGAATTGGATTCTGTTCGGTAGGGATCCCGATCCCGTGCACACTTCCAATTATAACTGGGTACAGTGCCAAATTTTTCCTTGGTCCTCCCTGTTTTTTTAACTATTTTTTTATTTTAGTTTTATTATCTTAGGCTTAGGCATGGGTTGGCCAGCGCCCGTTAGGATGTAATCAACGCATGGTTTAACACGAGAAAGGTGAAGCGTTACATTGGTTTATTTAGATGCAGAATTTCACGTAAATATATTTTTTAAATATGTACGGGTGTTTGGACGGGTCAAGTGACCCAATAACCGGTTTGAAATAGACGACCATTTGAAGGAAACTGAATAATCTCCTGAGAGGCATATATTACTATGACTGTGATATGTCAAAAGAAAAGTTAGGATCTACTCTTTCAAATGAGTGTACGTGAGCTACTATATGCTTGCAAAAACTTGGACAACCAGGCTCAATTCACAATACCATCATTTTCCGACATGCCGAAATTGCACTAAAAGGCTCAAGAACATCTCATAGCTGAGTATAACTGCTTTATTCTTGACTAATGCTTGTAGAGAAATTCAAGAGCTCCAAGATAGGCGATAATCAGCACAAAATTTAAACAAAAGTCTTTCAGAAATTACGGAAGAAAAGGTTGAACCAGCTGTTTTCCTGGTATTGAAATTTAAAGGGCATTTAAATGCTCGTGCGTTAAGGCGCGAACCAGCAGTTTTTTTCGAATTTTGTCGAATCGTCCTATTTTTCACTCGTTCTGCGTCAAATCTGATATATGTAGATGATCTTATACTGTTTTAAAAACTAGACAGAAAACTTAAAAAATCGGACGAGGGTCGATTCGAGACAAATCTGATTCGAGACGGTCGATTCGAGACAGTTACGATTCGAGACGGTCGATTCGAGACAGTTTTTCAAAAATTTGCAATTTTTATCAAAACACCTAGACCAGCTTTCTAAGTACATGTTCATGCAACCAGGGCCGCAACTTCAACTTTTTCAAGGGGGGGGTAATTTCTTTGATATTACCCCTATAGATTCAAGTCAAAGGGGGGGTAATTTTTTAAAATGAGATTTTGTGTATTTTCTTATCTTTTTTTGTAATTTTTTTCAATATTTATTAGATTTTTTCAATTATTTATTTTTAACAGATTTAAGCAAAGCATAAACGATGGTTAAACTTAGCATATTCGTTAATTATATCTTGAACTGGCAAACTTATGTCTTTGTGAACAAAAATAAGGGCTAGATGATTTAGACGTTCATCAGCCATTGAATTTCTCAAAACATTTTTTATTTGTTTCAAAACACTGAAGGCCCTTTCAGGTGTGGCAGTTGCTGTTGGAATTGTAGCTAAAATTTGAAAAATTTGTGCAATTTGATTACAGAAGGCATCCTTTGAGTGTCGAATGAGTGCAACTACATCCTGATTAGTCAGATCACTAGTTGCGCATATATTTGCCCATGTTTCAAACTCTCTCTACAAAAATAAATTTAGTTCTCTGCAAAGTGGCTGTGTAAATTCAAATCTACCTCGAAATCTCTCAAATTGCCGGTTATAATTTGATTTTTAATGTAAAAGGTAGCGAGGTCAGAGACTTGGGTGAAACTTCCTAATGAAGCAGGCATAAGGTAATCAAACTTTGCCATAAGTTTAAAATGAGAATCAAAGTAACCATTTAAAATATCCGAAAAATTTTTGAGAAACGGTTCAAAAATAGAGTTTTCGTAAGAAGTATTAAGAAGTAAGGAGGAACGTGCGCAAGTACTGGCTCGTCAGCTTCTTAATGTAGCGAGCAAATAAGTTCTTAATTAACTTTTTCACAAATTCATTTTTGTAACTTTGAATTATAATTATATTTCGACACATTCCAAATAATCTACCTACAAGTTTTTTATATAATAAAATATGTGCAAATTACGTGTTTTTAGTGAAAACTTTACAAAATAGTGAAAAAAATCACAAAACCTTGGTTACAGCAGTCTCCCTCTAGAGAATACCCCCCTTAGGGTGGCCTTCGGCCACCTAAGGGGGGGTAATTACCCTATGACCCCCCCCAAATTGCGGCCCTGCATGCAACACAGAACTTAGTTAGCGCTCTGGCCACCTATTTTCACATGAAAATGCGTAAGATAAATTCTCAATTGTTCGTGATCTTTTATTCAGACAAATTACTTTTAAGCTCTATCCACTATCTCGAATTTTTTCCAAGCCATGCCATCTGAACATGAAATGGGAGTGCCTTCAGAGACGTCGGTTGCAGAAAAGACTATCGAAGAGCCAGCAAATGATGTCGATTTGATTGGAGAATACACTGATCGGGTTTGATTTTTTTTCCGGCTATAAACATGGTAATTAGCCTATTTACAGTTGTCTGACTTGAGTGAGGATGAAGAAGAGGCGCTGTTTCCATCTCAGAAAGCTTATTTCGCCACATGGCTTCAAGTCAGTTAAAAATAAATTAATTTCCTGCATGCATCTTCCCACTTTTAGCGTCTTCGCCCGCTGGTGCAAAACAAGAATGTCAGAGCCTTCTCGATCACCAACCTGCTCCTCATTTTTATCAACATCATTTTTTGCTGGTGGTTATTGGTCTCTTCGTCTATGCTTTGGTTCAATTCGTATGGGTTAGTTTTTTTTGGATTCTCGCCGATATGTGCGCATATTTCTTGCTTTAGGCTAACAAAACTTCCAACCAGGAAGTGCCCTGCTTGTATCAGTGGTCTGAGTGGAGCGAGTGTTCAGAACCATGTGCTATGGTAATTCATATCTTTCCCCGTTTTTAAAGTACTCCTTAGTAACTCTAGAATTCTTCTCATCTGCCAACAAAGTCTCGCAAAATTCTTTCTGACACTATTGTTCGAGCCAGAGGGAAGTATGAAAAGTATGCACCTTGTCCAGAGAATCTATCTGAACTTGAAGACATAGCTGTGAGATCTCTTATTTCTGTTGAGTAGTGAGTACAGATATTTCAGCCATGCAATACTCATGTGTGCGCCAAGAATCTCAGTCAGTTTAATTGGAAGATGGACAAGTCGGGTGAGAAGGAGGCTATCTATTATGTGAACGTCAAAGATCCTACCGAAGGATGCTATAAAATTCGAGACATTCCCACCGACGACCAATTGGTGTTCATCGACACGACAGAGCTGATTTCCATGGTGGATTGTAATATTCCTGTCAATGGCCTAGCTTCCGGAAATCCATAAATTCCTCTGATTCATTTCAAAGAACGAGGGTCGTTTCATGATATTTGTTTGTAAACATGTGTAGCTTATAAAGTCTCTTTAGTGTCATGATCCTGTCGATAGCCTGGCTCCCGGGAAAAGTTGTTGTCACTACGGTGGTCTATCGGTCACCAGCTAGGCTATATTTTTATTAGAATCTTTTATTGGTCGAAATAGTAGCATAGAAATACCCGTTTTCTTAAAATTTGTCTTTTTTCCTGATTAAATGCTTGCCAACGTGGAGCCACTGCCAGAATGACTGAGGGGAGTCGCCATAGATGAAAGCTCGAGCACAGACTCCACCCTTACGATTGGAGCTTTACCTTGAGTGTTTGCTCTAGTGTGGACTATACTGTAGACAGTCCTCAGTCCATCCGCATGCTCTGAACTAGGAGGTGATTTGACCGGCAAACACTTCTGTGAATGTACTTCTGCCTTCACTGCAAACAAGTTAGTTGATGCCGCTTCTGGAGGTTGAGTGATGTTGGTGTGACATTCACTGAAACCTGTTTGTATATTTTGGTAATTCTTTTCTGTAGCGAATTTAGCAACGATTAATACTAGAGAAATAGAAATATCCACCGAGAAAATGAAAGTACAAGACCAGACCAAAGCCATTTTTGTGGGAGTGGTTTCCTGCGGATAGTGTTACAGTGGAACTGGTTCACAATATGGACCCAAAATTATTATCGGTAACACTTTACTTGACCCCCCCCACGGCTGACCCACTTTTGATTACAATTTTGAAAAACCGATTGCATATTCATGTTTCTCGACCCCGATTTAGGCGCGAATTTACCAATCGTTTCCGGTAAAGTGAAAAAAATTTTTTTCAAACCACAGGGGGGTGTCATGGATTTTAGTCAAAATTTGAAAATTTGAATTCGCGCCTTACTTATTTTTCGCATAGATTAGACTTAAAATGACTGGGACCCCTTTGGTTCTGGCGAGAGGGGCCCCAAAGGTTCTGGATAGCCGAAAAAACATATATTGGTATATTCTGGCTGTCTTACCATGTTTTTTAACTGAGCCGTGGCAAAAGTGAGTGCGGTAAGTGAGTGCGCGCATCTCTAACTCTCATGCCCCCCTGCGCCCCCTTCGGGTGCGCAGGGGCTTGGGGGCTTGGAGTTGAGATGCGCACACACACATACCTTAGACATGATTCCGAGAAGTACTCTTGATCATAAAATGCATATAGAGGCTCTTTTTGCCACGGCTCAGTTAAAAAACATGGTAAGACAGCCAGAATATATAAATATATGTTTTTTCTAACGTTCTGCCATAAAAGTGGCCCCTTTTATTCCCTTCCCCTCCCTATACAGCCCTTAATCTCTTCAAAAAATCCCTTAATCCCTTAATCCCTTCTTCCCCCTTCGGGTGCGCAGGGGGCTTGGGGCTTGGAGTTGAGATGCGCAAACACACATACCTTAGACACAAATCACTCGAAAAAGACTTTGGATGCATGAAAAAGCATGCATACCAGAGTTTATTTATGCGGTAGGCCCCAGTATTCAAAACTATGTTTAACATCTTCCTTTTGTTCAAAATTGGCCCCTTTATTTCCTTCCCCTCCCTATACAACTAGGATACATTTGGCAAAAACGAAACTTGGCAAACGTGGGTTTTGTCAAAACAAATCTTGGCAAAACGAAACTTGTCAAAATGAAACTTGGCAAAACGAAAGTTGGCAAAACGAAATTTGGCAAAACGTAACTTACACGGGAAAGGCACGACCCGGGTGTGGCCTATTAAAAAACGTTATATACCAAAATGTAGCCCTAATTGAGCTAGTTAAGGAACCGTTCGCAGAATCTGCTATGGATCAATCTACGCTGAGAAATAATCTTTTAAAATTACAAAAAATTGTGTTGACATATAAGTCAAGAACAACCCTTTTCAAACATGTGAGTTGGTGCCGAGTGGATGAGTGGTGCGGCACCGAACCTGTTTCTTTTTTTTCGGGAAAGGTTCGACTCCAGTCGCGTGCACGTCTTTTTTATTTTCGGTTTTTTTAAAGCTTCACTTTCCTACACAAAATGACACGGGGAGAACAATAAAAATATTTTTAACGTCGTCGGATTTGTAATACACATTGTGAACGGTATATATTTTATATATATTATATATATACGGTACAGTCGAGTCCCGCTAACCCGGCACCCCAAAAAGTTCGTTCCCGCCTTGGGTCCGACACTTTTTTAACCCAATTTTCGAAGTATTTTTTCAATTGTGTTTTTACAGTCTGATAGCAAATATCGTGAGGATTCCGATTTTGCCGATCGTTTTTCAAAAACCTAATATTTTGGCTCTAAAAGAACAAAACCCCGCTAACCCGGCACCCTTTTTAAAAATATGGTGCCGGGTTAGCGGGGTTTTGGTCTTTTAGAGCCAAAAATATTAGGTTTTTGAAAAACGATCGGCAAAATCGGAATCCTCACGATATTTGCTATCAGACTGTAAAAACACAATTGAAAAAATAATTCGAAAATTGGGTTAAAAAAAGGATGGTACTTTCTTCTTACCGCAAAACACTTGAAAATTACCGCAAATCATTTTTTTATTACCGCAATTTGATTTTCCCGCAAAATACTTTTTTATTACCGCAAAATACTTTTTTATTACCGCAAAATACTTTTTTTTACCGCAAAAATACTTTTTTCTTACCGCAAAAAATTTTCTCGTCGTTTTTAGTCAAAATTTTGCGGGAATTTGAATTTTTCAGTCAGGAAACAACTTGGATCCCTCAGATCCCACCCCAGAATGGCCAGAAGCCCCTGAAAGTTGGTTTTTTCGGGTTTACTAAAGGGGGGGGGTAAACTTTTTGCGAAAATTCGATTGAGCGGATCAGGTTTCGGGTCCGATCGGCTCAATCGCCCACAACTCCACCTGAACCACTCGAAACCACCATAAACCTAGAATTCTGAGCGATTAAGCCCATCGGACCCGAAATCTGATCCGCTCAATCGATTTTTCTCGAAAAGTTTACTCCCCTTTAGTAAACCCCGAAAAAACCAACTTTCAGGGGCTTCTGGCCATTCCGGGGTGGGATTCTGAGGGATCCGAGTTATTCCGCGGTAAGAAAAAGTATTTTGCGGTAAGAAAAAGTATTTTGCGGTAAGAAAAAAGTATTTTGCGGTAAGAAAAAAGCATTTTGCGGTAAGAAAAAGTATTTGCGGTAAGAAAAAGTATTTGCGGTAAGAAAAAAGTATTTTGCGGGAAAATCAAATTGCGGTAAGAAAAAAGTATTTTGCGGTAAGAAAAAGTATTTTGCGGTAAGAAAAAAGTATTTTGCGGTAATAAAAAAGTATTTTGCGGGAAAATCAAATTGCGGTAATAAAAAATGATTTGCGGTAATTTTCGAGTGTTTTGCGGTAAGAAAAAAATATTATCCTTAAAAAAAGTGTCGGACCCAAGGCGGGAACGAACTTTTTGGGGTGCCGGGTTAGCGGGACTCGACTGTATAATCATTGTCATTAATTGTTCGTTGTTCGTAAATGAAATATATACTTTCACAATGTGTATTACAAATCCGACGACGTTAAAAATATTTTTATTGTTCTCCCCGTGTCATTTTGTGTAGGAAAGTGAAGCTTTAAAAAACCGAAAATAAAAAAGACGTGCACGCGACTGGAGTCGAACCTTTCCCGAAAAAAAAGAAACAGGTTCGGCGCCGCACCACTCATCCACTCGGCCACCAACTCACATGTTTGAAAAGGGTTGTTCTTGACTTATATGTCAACACAATTTTTTTGTAATTTTAAAAAGATTATTTCTCAGCGTAGATTGATCCATAGCAGATTCTGCGAACGGTTCCTTAACTAGCTCAATTAGGGCTACATTTTGGTATATAACGTTTTTTAATAGGCACACCCGGGTCGTGCCTTTCCCGTGTTAGCAAAACGAAACTTAGTAAAACGAAAGTTGGCAAAAATTGCCTTTTTGCGTTTTGAGAGAAGAGAAAAAATTTCGATTTTTAGACATTTTCGGACAACAGGGGGACCAAGGCAATTTTTCGCCAACTTTCGTTTTTGCCAAGTTTCGTTTTGCCAAGTTTTGTTTTGCCAAGTTCCGTTTTGCCAAATTTCGTTTTGACAACTTTCGTTTTGACAAGTTTCGTTTTGCCAACTTTTGTTTTGCCAAGTTTCGTTTCGCCAAGTATCGTTTCGACAACTTTCGTTTTGCCGACTTTCGTTTTTGCCAAGTTTCGTTTTTTGCGAAATGTACCTAGCCCCTATACAGCCCTTAATCCCTTCAAAATTCAAAAGGCGCGAATTCAAATTTTTCAAATTTTGACTAAAATCCATGATACCCCCCTGTGGTTTGAAAAAATTTTTTTCACTTTACCGGAAACGATCGGTAAATTCGCGCCTAAATCGGGTCGAGAAACACGAATATGCAATCGGTTTTTTCAAAATTGTAATCAAAGTGGGTCAGCCGTGGGGGGGGTCAAGTAAAGTCAAGCCTTATTATCAACGAAATGCCCTCAAAACACACAGATTTATTATTTATTCATTATCAAACACGTCGAAATCCCATTCTGAGTCTAGCGTGGCGCGAACATGTATTTCACCATTTACATTTACAAACAATTCGGAAACATATTTCCAAAAAAAAATAAAAGTCGTCTGAACAATGAAATTTCTTTTTCCGAAGGCATTCTGATAGGAAGACAATGAACAAATTGCGAGAAGTACCTCCACGACTGCGATTTGCTTGTTTAAATTCCCCCAAACAGATTCGATTGTCTGTGTATAGACCTCTGCGTTATCCGGAGCGACGAAGTTATACCTACATTTTGTTTCCTATATCTAAAAAACTTTGTTTTAGTCGTTCTGGACCCACTTGTGAAGCACTTCATGGTGTTCATAGCTTTCCTTCATACGATCGATTGCCTGGTATGAACGGAGGGCATCGTGCATAACCACTGAACCTGGCAAAACGTAATGAGAAATAGCTTGACAGAGTGTAGCCGAAGTTTGATCCGGGATAGGAATGATAAAGCACTCAGTTGAATTCCCTACAAAATGTGATCAAAGATAAGCAAGTGTAAATTTAAATTCATACCTCTTTCCACTCCACCGAAGAACCATTGTTTTGTTCCCTTCTGAAGATCCACTGGTACTCGACCCACGTTATATTTTCTTTTACTCGCAATCAAAGATTCATCCACCTCAACGATAACGTTTGGACCACCAATGCGTACCGGATTACGGAGGAAGTACTCAACGCATACATCTGAGAATAGCTTACGATAGAGAGCAGAAGTTTTCTTTCCAATTGTAGTCCCTAAAACATACCTATAATACCCAGAAAAACACGTTGATTTATTTTGTACCATCGTCACGACGAATTCTCTGATCAACGTTGTTCATTCGCCATTCCATGAACCCAGTAGTAGGATAGAATAAGATCTGATAAATAAGCATTATGAGAAAAAGCATCATGTTAAGCTGTTCAATTGCAGACCTCTTTCAATGGAAGTTTGTGTTCCTCGAAGAAGGTGTGCTGATAGAATCCAATTTCGGCGCTTCGGACATCTTCTTGAATTTGAGCACCTCCAATAAAGACTTGATTTTCCATTCCCATTCGAGTCGCACTGGAAAAACTTCATCGACTTATTGCAGTTTGGACACACACGAGTAGAATGCAGAAGATCTATTTCCTGAAACCATCGAATGAACTCATTGTCTGTCTTTGAGTCTAGCAATCGAAGAAGACCACGTAGATTGAGAGACTTCAGAGCATCCATGTCGCCTAAATCATATATTAAATAAAAACAAGCGTTTTTATCAGCTTTTAGTGTATGCAAGTAAATGACAAATTAAGGTGTTTTTGAGGAAAAAATTTGGGGTCCATATTGTGAACCAGCTCCCCATTGGTCGACAGTCGACGCTCTCACTTAGGACACTCAAGGGAACGGCCAATTCACCGGACTCGACACCTTTTTTACCTCAAGTTTTAAATACTTTTGCCGATTCTTTTTTGACAGACTGATCCTCAATGCCCCCTTTTTTTAGAAACCACTAAAAAGTGTCGGACCCGAGGCGGGAACGAATTTCTGTCCCAAGTGGAAGCGTTCTAAGTGAGAGTGTCGACTGTATTATGAAAAAAGGCTCACCTAATGAGGGTGGTGATTTTGCCCATTGCCTGACCATTTTCCTTATAAGCCGGTGTCTGCAATTTCTCTTGTTCCCCTGTTGGCGACAGCAAGAGGTTTTTGTGGCAGTGGCGGACATGCTCAGTTTAGACTTCCTCCTATATTCACTGCTCTCTTCTTGAATTATCTGCAACCAAAGGATTGTAGAAAAGGGATACAACCAAGATTTCGGTCACCTGAGCGTGTTTGTCCCTAGATTCCAGTGTGATTACACAGCAAATAATCAGCATAAACATGCCGAAACCCATCAGGATTGGACCAATATATTGCATACTTTAACTTGTACCTCAATGAGTTATCCACAATGCTGAAATTTTTTTCATATTTAAAAAAATGAGCATGAAAGTTGTGATTGGGGCTGTCTAGCACTTGAAATTAAAGAATCGAGCGCGTCATCTTAAAATTTCGAAAGTACAGGGTGATCAGAAGTATTGGGTGTTTTTTGAAAATTAACGCAGCAGTTGTCTGAATGTCCAAGTTTTTTTAATTTTCTTGCTCTGCTTTATACATCATTTTGTTCTGAGCTGAAACAGGATGAAAAAATAAAAAGATCAATTTTTGTGCTCTCTAAGTAATACTTTCGTGGACATTTCCGAAAAAAATCGAGAATCGACCGGACAAGGGCTACCTACGCAAAATTTTCGAAAAATACCCATTACTTTGAGTCAGCCTGTACATTTTGCAAAATAAAGTACAATTCTGTCAGTTTTTCACAAATAAATGATATTACAGTCGAATCTCTCTATAACGACTCTCTTTATAACGACTTGAAAAAAAATTTGGTTGGTCACAAGGGAATTCGATTGAAATGAGGACGAGTTTCGATTGACCAAGAATTCAACTGATCAATTCGACTGACCAAGAATTCGACTAACTAATATCAACTGACCAGGGTATTTATTGACTGACCAATCCGACTGAAATCATGAAACGTCTTATTATGAAATTGAGGTCGTTAAGCGAATTCATCGGCATCGAACTCATCGACACTGAATTCATAGATTGCGGAATTCATCGACTTTATATATATTTAAAATATTTTTTAATCTTGTGTAGAACTCTCATTATTAAATATGTTTTTAAGCGCACACCCAGATACCTTAGACACAAATCACTCGAAAGTGACTCTGGATGCATGAAAAAGCATGCATACCAGAGCTTCTTTATGCAGTAGGCCCCAGCTAACAAAACTATGTTCAAATTCCATCTTTTGATTTTTTAAATAGGTATCCAGGCACCTTATGTTTTCGACCATAAGGGTGGGTATCATGCTTTTTGTAGAAACTTTGTCAAAAAAATTTCTTCTTGGAAATGGTCTTCCCAATAGTTTTTTCGTAAAAACGACTGAACCCAACCCTAATTTTTTATCGCAAAAACCAATTTGAAAAAATCTGAAATTGGTCAGTCAAATTCTTGGTCAGTTAATATTTTATTGACTTTCCGACCCTACCGGAGTATACCCCCCCCAAATGGAATTTTTTTAAAAGTGTTTCCAAACACCCTATATCGACTCAAAATCGCCTCAGAAGTTCAAAAAAGGCATTATTTTTAAGTTCTGGTCAATAAAAAATCGAGTTTTGGGCAAAATCGAGTTTTGGCATTGCCCACTGCGCCCCTTCGGGGGCGCAGTGGGCTTATAACTCCGGTAGCGCCGACTTTCCTTATAACAACCCTCTTTATAACGACCCAAATTTCTGGTCCCTACTGTTCAAGAGCCGCTCTATATAACGGTCGTTATAACGACCCAGCTTGGTGCCTCAAGTGTTAAAAAGCCGTTCCATACAACGACTTTATAGAACTTTTACATGTAAAATTGGACAGACAGTCATTAGATATAGCGAATTTCTTTATAACGACTCTCTTTATAACGTCCGGTCCCTTCAGAGTCGTTACAGAGAAATTCGACTGTATATAAAATGATTGTTGAGATTTGAGTTACAAAAATAAAATTTTGACGTAAAATCAAGAAAATTTAAAATATTGGCGCCACTAGCTCATACCACCTGCAGTAAAACGAAGGGGGGGGTGTAATTATTTGCTATTAGTGTCGAAAGTTTTCAGGTCCCAACAAATCCCAAAACTTTTTTGATAAGGTTCACATGAGAGCCCTGCTATAGAGCCATTCCATATTTTTAAGCTCAATTAGGAAAGGATTTTAATTAGGTCCCCAATCGCCAACAATTCTTATTTGCATTAGCTATATACCGTAAAAACTCTATTAACTACCCCCCCCCCTCGTTCAAAATCGTGTTCTTGGCATTGCGTTTTTAGCCCAATTTTGAAGTCTGCTCTCAGGCAAGTTACGGCCTATTTTGTAGCCAGTGAGATGAGCTGCAAAATGCCTGCTAACTTGCCTGACAGAAGTTTAAAAAAATGGGTCAAAAGCACAATGCCAAAAACACGATTTTGAATTAGGGGTCGGAGGTGAGTTAATAGAGTTTTTACGGTAAGTAAACTTATATATCAACAAGCAACCGACCTCATAGTTGTGCCAAGAGTTGTGTTGAAGAAAACTGTCTAAATATGAATAATTTATTTCAGCAATCGAAACCCCAGTAAACCTACGTGGTCAAGTCTTTGTCGAAATAACCGACAACTGTCATCAGTAGGCCCACAGCTATGGTCACACCTCCTACCACTACCATCCGACAGGCCACCCAAAGAGTCTAAAATTTACATAAGTAAACAGCTGAACAATTCATTTTCGATATTTTTGAAAATATTTGTGTTTTATAATCCCTTGAACCTTTTTGTTGTGGCCAAGTAAGAGCGTAGAAAATAGGATTTGAATAAGGCGCTACTTTTTCTCCTTCTTTTACACTCTAACTTTGTTCTCCTCTTTAGACTGATAGAAAATTCTGTGGTCGGATTCAGGTAGACTTGTGAAGGTACAACATTTGAGATGGTTGTGTGATCCATTTTGAAAAAAATCTTAGAAAGGTCAGTCGAATAGGAAAAAAACACACGAAAATAAATTTCGATGCTCAAAGCGATCTTCCTGTTTTACTAATTGAACAGCAACAAATTTCCAGACACACACAAAATATTGGATTATTTTAAAGTGTAATTTTCTATATTTTATGAAAATATTGAAAGAAGTTGATACCTCGACGAAAAGCTGAGATCTTTGGCTACGAAATTAACACAAAAATTAAAAAAAATGTAGATTTCAAATGGATGTAACTGAAATGTTGCCCTAAAGTCTGAATTCTTGCCCCTTTTTTTAATTATTTCTTGCCCCTTTTTCAAATTTCTAATAGAAAAACTGAAATCTTGCCCCTTTTAATCAAAACCGGGTCAATTCCTCCGATTTTACATCGAAGGCGCACAAATAGGATAAATTTATCAGATTTTTATAAAAAGGGGCAACATTTCAGAAAAAGGGACAACATTTCAGTTTTTTTACTTGAAATTTGAACAAGGGGCAAGAAGAAAAAAAAAGGGCAAGAATTCAGACTTTAGGGCAACAATTCAATTTGATCCATTTCAAATTAGAGGAGAACTTTTTTTCCGAAATTAGGGGAACTCTAGGTGAATTCAGCCGCACTAAATTCACCCGCAAAAATCTTCAGACTAATCTTTTTTGTTTTGTAAAGAACTACTATCATTTAAAATGTTTTTTATAATCTACCCCACAGTTCTACTGAATAGTCCACTCACCAACTGAACCAAGTGGTCGTCCAATGTTTCTCGGTTTCACAACTTGTTTTTTGCACTAATTAGAGCCTTCCAAAGAAATTTTTATAATAGAAACTGGCCATTTGGTAGGGTAGGGTTTTTTTTCAGTTTTCGTAAGATCGCTTAAAAGAAGTTTGTTACCTACAAACTATCGAGAGTAATGCACAAAAAATTATAATCCGAAACATGAGAAAAAAAAATTGTCCCAGGTGGATATAAGGAACCAAAAAAGTTAAATTACTCGTTTCGAATATTCTTTTATATCCAGATATCAGGGTTATCCATTCATCATACACCAACTGAGAATTAGGTACCACTACCTCGGTACTTCTACAGGCTACTACTACTACACTACCAGAGTACCGATATCTAGGCGCTGCTTTTGTACTAACACCTGAGTAACTCTACTCAGGTAGTAACTATTCTTCCAGCGAGTGAATTAACAATGTGGGATTTACTGAACTTTTCGTTTACTTATTTAGACATATTTTGCTAGTGCTTTTTCAATTAGTGATTATATGCAGCAAAATATTTGTAAAATTAGTAGGTTTGTCGTGAATGAGACGATTTTGGATACTTTTATTGCAAAAATATAATTTGCTGTTTACTGCAATTTTCGCTAAAAAATAGAATTTAGAAAAAAATCTGACAGAAAAAATAAAATTATGAAAAATCAAATTTCAATGCACAAGCATTTATTCAGAAGAGGCATGCCTGTGCATTCAAAATTGGTGCCTGCCAATTCAAATTTTTTTACTAATCATTGAATTTTTGTATCAATTTTTTGATTGGGTTTCTAATGAAACTATACCTAAAATTAAATTTTAGACCTTTTTTGTCAGAAACCAAATCAAAAAAATACATTTTTACATTTAGGGAGCCGTTTGTTAGAGAAAAAACAGTGACACACTTTTTTGACCCCAAATTTTTTTTTCTCATCGTAATTCTTATATTTACAAAAAAAATTAAATTTAAATTTTGGAAACAATAAGTTTTCTATAAAAATAATATTTGAAGACGGAATGAAATAAAAGTTTATTCGGCTCCCCCTCCCCTCGCGTTTAAGAAGCCATTCAAATGTGCTCATAAACAACTTGCCATTAAACAAGACCAACCACTTTGTTTATTAATAATATTCGCCTTGATTAGATTAAAATTAGAAACAGCTCGCAAATACTTTGTGTAATTTTTGAACAAAAAGCAAGAGAATTGTGTGCAGTAAGTCAAGACTGTCTGGCTTATTTTGCCACATAGTTGGAAGCATTGTTGTTGATTTAGCAAGTGTGCTACTACTACTAGACTATTTCACTACAACAGGCGAGATACAAAAACACTGAGAGATAAACCTGTCTAAGCTTACATTTTCATGATGTCTGCTAATTAATCAAGGACGCATTGAATGCAGCGCCATACTACCTGAGATAAAAACAAGGAAGGGGGTGTATTAAGGCATTTTTCACAAAAAAAAACAAGAGAACCAAGGCATATTTTGGAACCCCAGGGTTTTGGTCTATCTCTTTTCAAAAGATTTGTTTTTCTCGCTCCAAAATGGCGAAAGGCTGGATAAAATGACCCTTTTCCTCCAAAAACGGTCAAAATGTATTTTTAAAATTTTGATATTAATTCCGTATGGAGCCTGATTGTATGATAGATCCAATACGTCCCCTTTCTATTTTATATATACTACCGTGCAGTTGTCGAGCATTTGAATTTTTGTTATATTTATGCAAATAAGAAAACGTGAACAAAAAACTATATTTGCGTGGGAAAAAATGAATTTTTCAGTCCTAAAAAATACTTTTACCGGAATAGGAAACGAATGCAAAGAAGTGGCTTTTTGAAATCCTTTCAACACTCTGAATTACTGCTCTATAATAGCCATGTAAGTAAGATTGAAAGCAAACACTTTAGAAGAAGATATGTGCTTGCTTCAACTCACCTAATAATTCATGCAAAATGCGCATTTTCAGCTGTTTAACTACACAACCACGACTGCAGTTTTTTAGACAAAAAAGTTAGTTAGTACTCTTTGAATATAAACTTCAATTTTCAAATAAAAATATCCCGTTCTAAGTTCGGTTACAAATACATCGTTCTTGAAACTACGTTGTAACGGTTTTGAAAAAATTTGGCGCCACTCGGTTTACACCCCCATAATTTCCAAAAACAGCTACTCGGTTTAAACACAAACCGTGTTTTCACGTTAACACTTTACTTGGCCCCCCACGGCTGACCCACTTTCGAGGTGAATTTTTAAAAACCGATTGCAAATTCGTGTTTCTCGACCCGGATTTTTACGGGAAATAATCATCAGATTCTGTAAAAGTAAAAAAAAAATTGGGATTTGCCTTGGTCCCCTAAGATGAAATTTTAGAAAAATTTGAAAAAAAAATTTTAAATTGGCGCTTTTTGAATTTTAAAAGGAATAAGGGCAATATTGGGAAGGGAAGGAATAAAGGGCCACTTCCATGGCAAAACGCTAAAAAAGTAAATATTATTATATTTTGGCTGTCTTATCATGTTTTTCAACTGGGCCGTGGCAAAAAGAGACTCTATATGCATTTTATGATCAAGAGTACTTCTGAGTGCGCGCATCTCTAACTCTCAAGCACCCTGCGCCCCCTTCGGGGGCGCAGGGGGCTTGGTTGCTTGGGTTGAGATGCGCACACCCACATACCTTAGACACAAATCACTCGAAAGTGACTCAGGATGCATGAAAAAGCATGCATACCAGAGTTTATTTATGCGGTAAGCCCCAGTCAACAAAACTATGTTCAAATTCCATCTTTTTGGGTATCCAGGTACCCTTTTAGGTTGGATTGCCTTGGGGACCAAGGCAAAAAGTCGAATTTCGGTCAAAAATTTTTTTTTCAAAAAATCTATTTGTTGTGTGAAAAAATGTCAGAAAAAAACTTTCTCATCGTTTTAAGCATACAAAACTTATTTAGGAGTCTTTTAAACGTGATTTTTAAATAAGTGAAAAATGCTTACCACCCCCCCCCCCGGACTAAATTACTGCCTGAACCCGTACTAATTTTAGTTAAAAAAAATTTTCTCAGTTCATAAATTTGCGGGTTTTTTAATTCTAGGATCTTTCGCTGTTTTTTAAACTTCAAATCCTAAAGAAGCTTTAGGTGCAAGGTTGGCAAACGTGTGTCCCAAACACCAAAGTTTAAAAATTAGGAAAAAAGCACTGAACTTTCTCAATTTTCAGGGATTATTTCTAACCCAGGGCAAGTAACTCAAAATTTTGAAAAAAAGGACATTTGGGTAAAAAAAGAATACTTTGACCATTTTTGAGAAAAATGGTCATTTTACCCAGTGCTTATCGCTATTTTAAAACAAAAAAAAAAAGATTTTGACTAAAAGCTTTGAAAATAAAAAAAGTTTTGGGTCCCGAAAAGGACAAATCTTTTTAAAAACGACACATACGAGCTCTGTTCTAACCCTAACCCTACCCTGAATTCATTAAAAAATACTTTGAGCTTTCGAGAACCATCTTTTTCGATTCAACATTATTACTAGAGTAGTTCACGGTCGGTTAATTGGGCCTTACCCGGTTTTCGGTTAACCGGGATTTTGGCTACCCAGTTTTCGGTTACGGTTTTCAGTTTTTTTCGGTCGGTTAACCGGCTTGTACCCGGTTTTCGGTTTTTTTTTGTCGCAAATTAACCGAAATTTTGCTGTACCCGGTTTTCGGTTTTCCCGGTTTTTTTGTACCCGGTTTTTCGGTCGGTTTTTTTGGCCAAATACCCGGTCGGTCGGTTAACCGACCGGGTCGGTTAACCGACCGTGAACTACTCTAATTATTACTCACAATTGAAGTCGCATTTTATCGCGTTTATCCTCAAAAATGAAAAAAAAATGGCAAAAAACTGAAAATAGGGCAAAGTTGTAGAAATATACACAAAAACATAATGTCCATTTTAGAAAAGCTCACACAAAAAGTTCGAGCATGATTATATCTAGATGGGATTGTCGACGTATAAAAAAATCGAAATGTGTGATTTCAATCAAAAAAAGTTTATAATGTTTAATTTTTTCAACTTTCACAAAAAATATCGAAATCGAAAAATTCTGTCGATAAGTTTAGGTCTAAATATATTACCCACCTGTTTGTCGACATGTTTCTTGATGATAATCTTGTGTTTGGCCTCCTCGGCCTTCTTTTTTCTCCTTAACTTTCCCAAAAAAGCTCTATCTGAGGGCAGCACATTCAGTTCTGAGAGATTGATCTTACCAAGACCAAGACTCACACCTCTGGCAGCCAACATAATTATTAATTTTCGCAATTTTTTATAGCCATCAATTTAACATGAAGCGGCCCCAGTTTCGTTCTATCTAAATACTCCAAATAGAACCAGAATATTACTACAAACTGGTGAACGTAAACTTGCTCGAATAATTAATGTAGACCATCAATTAGGCACAAAATATTCTCTTTTCCACTTGTCCTGACTTGAAAGCACTTAAAAGTTGGGACTAAACGACTGAGCTTTCTGAAAAATTCAATTTGTAAATTTTCTTCCGCTTCTTTTAAATTGGACAAAAAGTGATGTTATCTTCAAAAAAATTAAATTTTATCGAGAAATACAAGGTGTGACAAGAACAGGTTCACAAAATTAATAATTGTCGTTTTTCACAAGTAATTTACCAAATTCCTCAAACAAATACAAATTTGACTTGTGATCGTATGCGTACCCGACCAAAATACAATAAAATAAAATTCGAAAAACCTATGATCTCAAGTATCACACATGTGCACAAATCTACAAAAACCTACAAAAAGTATAGCCGTTTTGTAGAAAAAACGCCAAATAAATATTTTGTATGAAATTTAGGGATTTTATTGACGCGCACTATATATGTAAATTGAAAATTCATGAAAGATAGCACAATATCTACAAAATCTTGCAAGGACTCAATTTTAAAATTTACCATAAATCTTCTAATTAGCGGTCGGTTTATCCTTTAATTTCCCAAAGTATGAAAAAAAAAAATGGACGATATTGAGATTTCCGGGTCCTTGACCAAAATTAAAAAATCGGAATCGGTAAAGCCTGTGGCGCTTGAGAAAAAAGGGGTTATTTATGAGGGGTAATTTATGGCTTTGTAGGGAAAACATATACAGTGTACCCCGCTATAGTGACACCCCCAAAAGTTTGTTCGTACCTAGGGTACGACACTTTTTTTACCTCAATTTTTGAAAAATATTACCAAACCTGATACGTCAGTCTTATCAGAAAAATCGTGAAGATTCTAAATTTACCGGTCGTTTTTGTAATTAAAAAAAGTTTTGCCGGAAAGACCCGCGGGTACTCGCTATAGTTACACTCCTTTTTGAAAAAGGTGTCACTAAAGCGAGTACCCGCGGCTCTTCTCGGCAAACTTTCTTTATTTACAGAAACGACCGGCAAATTCAGAATCTTTACGATTTTTCTGATTAGACTGACGTATCAGGTTTGTAAAAACTTTTCAAAAATTGAGGTAAAAAGTGTCGGTAAGTTGAGAAAATATGGAAACAAGCCGAAATTTAATCGTTTTCGAATTATTTGTCTCGACGTTTTGTCTTGCCTTTCGACGTGTTTGAGCGGGGGTTGACTTTAAAAATAAGACATATGTATACAACGTTTCTTTATTTTCCTGATGTTCGACAATCGAAAATCAAGATTTGAATCCCAAAATCAGGAAATGCTTTGTAAATCAGGACATCTGGCCACCCTGTTTGAAAACGTTTTTTCATTGGTAATCCCAACTTTTTCGGTTCTATTAAACACTGATCAAGATATGTACAATAGTTTGATATTTGATGAATGATAACAATGGCTCTACCCCGTTAGCGCCCAAATTGTTTGCGCCAAAAATCGTTACAGCCAAAACCGTTACATTTTTAATTAATTAGCTTGCTACATATAGTTTTTCTAAGTAATTTCGTGGATATTGTCATTTACAAGTTAATACTCAAATTGATGCCAGAGAGACGGGCTACATTTTGAGCATAAGGTTGTAAATGACCACATCTGCAAAATTTACTAAAAACTCCAAAAGTTCTCAAAAAAGTCCAGAATTCCGAAATTTTGGAGTTTTTAGTAAATTTTGCAGATATGGTCATTTACAACCTTATAGTCAAAATGTAGCCCGTCTCTCTGGCATCAATTTGAGTATGAAGCTAAGTACTCAATGGGAGCCACACCCCCGCACTCCGCACTCCCGCGCAAATCTTCACTCCCGCGGTGCGGCGCCAGCGAGTACACAATAAGGCGACACATTTTTGGAGCCGCACTCCCGCGCTCTTTCATTCTGAGTGAGGCGATTTTTATTCGGAGTGTGGCGCATCATCGTTGTTTCATTTTCTTATGCTCTTTTCGGCGCTCAAATTATTTTTGAGTACAACTTTTCCGCTTGTGGATCCTAACTGAAACTTTTTAAGACTAAGGCTTAATTTTTGGAAATGGAAATTTTTCAAAGTAACATAGAAAACCAACCTATCTCACCTAAAATCATGTGCTGAACACAGTTTGTTAATACCAAAATAGTGATTCACTAGCCACGACACCTATAATGGGGTAGATACTTATTCCGAGGGAGCATCTGCCTACAAATCCCGAAAATATCAGTTTTTATATGGGATTGCAAACCATGATTTTTTTCAATTTTGGTGACTCAAACTATGAAACCTAGGATAGGTACCCATGGTTCAGGTGGATGGATATCAAGCTGGATGGCCTAAAAATGAAATTTTAGTCATTTTTTTTTACGTTTTTCATGCTCCAAAACCTGTTTTCTGGACTAATTCTGACATGCTGAAGATGGGTTGATAGTATTAAATGCTGTTTTGTAGGGTATTTTTTAGTTTTGGGCAATAATTAATTCGCTAAATCAATTATTGCCTGAAACTCAAAAAATACTCGAGAAAACGGCATTTTACCTCTATCAAACCATCTCAGCGTGCCCGAATCAGTCCAGAAAACAGGTTTGGAACACAAAAATGTGAAAAAAAAATTTGATCCAAGTGGACGACCACTTGGTTTAATGGTCCAGACTCTAGAGAAGGTGCCAGGTGGTTACCCTACTCACCCTGAGTCTTACTGGTCTTTCACAGAATAGTTTATAATTGTTATTCAAGAAACAATAATGTCTGTTACCACCAGGATTTGCGCCTGCAACCTCAAAAAGCGATCCTGAGAATCCATGCACTAAACCAAGTGGTCGACCACTGGATCAAAAAAATTATTTTCACGTTTTCGGGTTACAAAACAATTTTTCTGCACTAATTCGATCATGCTGAAGATGGTTTGACAGTGGTAAAATTACGTTTTATCAAGAAATTTTGATTTATCGCTAACGATTGATTTTGATAAATCAAGAATTAGCAATAACTTAAAAATTTCTCGATAAAACGTGATTTTACCACTGTCAAACCATCTTCAGCATGCTCGAATCATTGCAGAAAAATTGTTTTGTAACCTGAAAACGTAAAAAAAATTGATCCAAGTGGTCGACCACTTGGTTTGCTACTACCTGGTCTAAATTGGGGAGAGGTTGCCGTCACCGAGGTTACTGGTTCGAGCCTCACTAAGTGTTAACTTTATTTTTTACTTCCATTTTTAGGCCATCCAGGTGGACAGCCACCTGACCATGATGTACCTACCCACGAATTGGGGTTAGGGTGGGGATATCCAAGTGGACCACCCGAAAATTCAGAGTCGATTAGACTTATTAACAATTTTTATTCATACTTATTTTAGCCGATTACGTATTTGTAGCCTGATTACTGAGGTCGCTGGACAGAAAAATTGACTTAAATCGACTTTTCATGTAAAAAATATTTCATGGAAAATTTTCCACTTTCCACGTAAAATTTACCTCGATTCATGGTCTTGGGTTTTCTCGGGTGGTTTCAGCAGTTGGGATGGTATGAGGTAATTCACGGATGGCCTAAAAATCTGGATGTTTAGGATGGTTTCAGACACAATCTAAAAAATTTCGAAAAAAACTTAAAAATCTGTTTGAAAAAAGTTTCATTTTGGTGAAATGTCTATACCCCTCATCGGACCACAGAGGTTCGATGAAGACCACTGATAGTATAACTACTGAGGGTGTAACGCCTATGAGTATCAGTGAGAAGAATTTCGCCAGAACAAAACCATACAAAGCTTTTCTGCCTTTATCAAAAAAAATTTTTTTTTAGCAAATGTGCCTTTAGCAAAAAACCCGCCCTGAAGCACAATTGTCAGCTCTATTACTGGATGTATCAAGAAATTTATACATTTTGAGCGGCTATAAGTTTTTTCTAGGATGAATTCCGATATTCTATGAATGTCAATCAACTCAGAAAAGGAAATACATTTTTGGCATATATCACGTGAGAAAAAATATCCGACTAAATTCTGAAAATGCAAAAAAATGCATTAAAAATTGAGTGCGGCGGTGCGGATTTGCACCCGCACTCGAACTCCTCACTTTCTCACTCCCGCGCCGAGGAGGCAAAACCTCATTGGGTACAGTCGAGTGCCGCACTGCGGTGTGCCGCTCTTAGTGCGGGAGTGCGTAGGTGCGGATCCAGTGTGTACTCAATGAGCTCTGCACCCTCAGATCTGCACCCTCACCCCCTCATTGTGTAAGCACCTTAAACTTGTAAATGACAATATCCACGAAATTACTTAGAAAAACTCTATGTAGCAAGCTAATTAATTAAAAATGTAACGTTTTGGCTGTAACGATTTTTGGCGCAAACAATTTGGGCGCTAACGGGGTAGAGCCATAACAATTAGTCATTAATTTTTTTGATATCCTTCAAAGTGAAAAGCAAAAAGTCTTTTCAAAAGCTTGAAGAATTGATTACTCTGCAAAACATGGCGGTAAAAACCCGTTAATTGAGTTGGCTAAACAGGTGCTCGAAGCATTATTTCAAAGCAGCATTAGGTAGCAGGTGTGTCATCTGCTTGAACAAACACTCAAAAAACAAATGAGACATTTTGTGCTCTCAATTAAGAGTGGTCATTTGTCTGAAATCAAACAGACCAGAGCGTGTGAAACCATGGTTTTATAGATAAAAAGAAGAGACTTCTTCTCTAGTTTAGCCAAAACTCTCTTACTTTTTCTTGTTGAGAGTGCCTTTGTGTATTGGACAAAGCTTAGCAAAAAATCAATTTTTTTAGGCTGACTGCCACAGCCATACACACATTTTGGGAGAGGGCATGCAAAATTCGGAAAGAGGGGCCTAAATCTTCGTTCCAGCTGGATGCAAGCATATTGCTCAATGAAATTCATTTTATTCTGCTAAAAGTATGGGTATGCATTAAAGAGTGCAAGAAGAAGACAGTTTGTTTTTTGGAGTGAAGGGTTTTTAAACAGAAATAAAGAAAGTGTGAGATGCAGCTATTGCCAACTTCATGGTAAAAATGATTTCTTTCTTTAATTTGACGACAAAGTTATGTGACAAGTAGAATATCTCAATCAAATATCCCCTGCTCGGACATGTTCTGAACTACTACTAAAAGTAAATATTTTTCAGGAGCCTGGTGTATGAGGGACATGCCTGGTTCTAAAAAGGGTCAACCATTGCTATGATAAAACCGAAAGAGCACACTACCAAAAATACAACACAACTAATAAAGGCAATAATGCGGCACTGATTTGTGTCAATCACTTTGAACCGAACTAACACAACTTTATCCAGCCATTCTAGCAGAATCTCACAACAACAAAAAATATAATAGAAATATGTCTAACATTAAGGCAGCATTGGCATAACAGAGAAGTATAGTCATTTAGAGCATGGAATCTGTAGTTGATCTACAGCAGAATCACTGAAGTTCATACTTTTCTGCCATTGTCCAACGAGAGCGATGTAGCTGATTTTGGCAGCATCCTGAGAAGTTCCTAAAACATAAGATGTCATCACATACGATGAACCGGATACAAATACCTTTCTTAGCACTCCAAGCGTTCCACTTGGCTTTCCTTTCATGTCGAGCATCCCCGGCTAAGAAATAATCATTTGATTTAGCAATAAATATTTTAGATTAATTACTTTGTCCGTGTTGTTGTCACCCACAGTAGCCTGTTTGTAGAGAGCATAAAGTTCCAGGAGCTCATCGTTGGAAGGCGTTTTCTTGAGTTTCTTCACCTGCTCTGCAGCTTCTTCAAAGGACTGAAATTGCATAAATTAGACAACGCAACAACGAATTCTGATTCGACGTAGAAATGCTTACCGCCATTATTGAAAATATTCAATATCCACACCAGAAATTGACACAGCAAAAATAAGCAGCAGAACTGAAAATTGCTAGAGTTAAGGTCGGGCAGATGACACGTCAATTGCAACTTATTACACAAAGGATGTAACCCTACGTACACAATGATCCATTTGTCGTCCGCATCCACACTTTAAGGGGGGGGGGAACTTTATACACGCATCGCCTTTTGTCGAAAGTTCTAGTCCCTCGGCGGTGTTTTAATTTAATTTTTTAGTAAGTTTTTGACTTTTAGGTCCAAAAATCATCGAGCAATCGATTGCAGCCATTTCCAGCACTGATTTGCTGTCATCAACTGCCTCAATTTTGCAATTTTCGGCAAATGACCACCAAAATTAGAGGAAACCAGCCAAAATGATGCGTACTTAGGCTTATATAGCCTGAGCCTCCACCAATTTTATTTATTTGTCCACGCGTTTAGTGACTTTCTAGACTCAGAATCGGGAACAATCATGGGGAACAAGATATAAATTTTAACACACCAAAATCACTTCAGAAAACAAGGTAGCTAGCGAAGGTTTGACTAAAGAACAATAGAGTACTATTGAGGGGAGGATTTCGGTATTATTTAGGAATTGACTTTTATTGCGATTTCAATTTACATTATTTATACAACTGTATGCTGAAAATGACCGCAAGAAGCAGGCTACATTTGAGTGTAAGGTACAAATGAGTATGTAAATTAAAATGGGAAAAAACGTCAGTTCCAGGATACTACCGAAAAGTACTGTTATAGTCCTATTGAGGATTTCACCGAATTGGATTTTTTATATTTTAGCCTTAACTTTATACCAACTTTTCATCTGTATGATAGCTCAAATGAAAGCCCAGAAGCTTGGCTACATTTTGACACTGAACTTGTAAATAAAAGGATAAAAAAAATAAGGTCTGCAGCCAGTGGTAGTCGAACCTGTGACCTAAGGCGATACGTATATAAAGTTAATAAATAAAACATAAAGTAGACATGGAAGTTATTGAAAGGGTTTAAAAGCGTTAAAAACAAACTAGGTTTCGATTAATCGAAATCGATTAATCGCACTCATTAATCGAAAAATTTCGATTATCGATTATCGATTCGATTCGATTAATCGAAACTTCGATGCATCGACAACTAATTTTGACTAAAATAGTTTTTAAAAAATACCTTTCGGACCCAATAAAAGCTGCGAAATGAAATGTCGCGAAATGAAATGCGACCCTACCATAAATCCCTTTAAAAAAGGTTGAAATCTGGTTTAATCTTGTTAAACGTGATTCTCACACGATTTTACATCAGAAATTTCCAGGCGATCCAGGTTGATATCCACCTACCATGAGGATCTCACCTCTAGTTTTAGGCTTCGGGTTAATAAAATATCTATTGTCGATTCACCTGATCATTAAGTACCTACTCAAGGCATCGAAATCGGGGTGGGTGAAACCGTAAATTTGGTCCTAACAAGTTCAATCTCCCACGCAATTCTAAGTTAGAAAATTATTTGCTACTTTTAGGATTCGAACCTGCTTGAAATTTTCGAATTGTCGGTTTTGGGGACGAATTCACCTGGGGACGAATTCACCGGGGACGAATTAACCGCCGCCCCTTTTTTCCAATAGCATCTTTTTTGCCAATGAGATAACCTCGCCAACGGTGTGTTTTCGCAATAGCTTCTTTCTCAAGTATTCTTAGTCCCTTGTCCAGAAAATTACCACTCATTCTATAGCTCATCTCACTGGCTACAGAATGAGTGTTGATTCACCTGACAAAGAAATAACAATACTTGGGAAAGAAGCTATTAGCGAAAGCATACCATTGGCGAAGTGATCTCATTGGCAAAAAGATGCCACTGGCAAAAAGATCTCATTGGCAAAACGATTACACCCCTTAAAACTACAACAGTAGAGATACAAGCTAGTCTAAAAACATTAAAAATGAAATAAATATCCACTTAGAAAACCAAGTTATAAAATTAGCTGGGGAAATTCAGAAATTAGGCGGTATATTTTAATTTGATTCGTCACACAAATCACTATCTTACGTAAAAATATACTCATCATAGCTTTATTAACACCAAATCATTTTACGAAATCCTATGAGCAACCAACTGTTGGTAGCGAACAGGAATAATGATTCATTATAAATGAAGTTGAAAATTTAATGAACTACAGAACCTACTCTATTTTTGTTAGTCGAAATTTTTTTTACCCTTCAAGACAAATGAAAGGACAAAATAAATAAAATTGCAAATTGCAAAATTCAAATTGGAATAAGCATAATTTCATGGTGGATATCAATTGCCTATGTCAAGTCATATCATCATGTCAACCCTAGTTGAAGTGGTTTTGATGAGGGAGAGATAATTTTCTGAATTTTTTCATTCAAGGGGAATCAGACGCAGAACTAAAGGGATAGGGGGTATTTTTCCCCTATTAGAAAAAAACTGACATAACCTTTTATGTGATTTTTAAATTTTTAAAAATCTATCAAACCGCACTTTCCGTTCACTGCAGAAAATAAAAATGCCAAAACCTAGTCAAAACATATTTTGTTCTAAACAGAAGAGCTTTCGTAAAGTAAATTTTATCAAACAGTTTTAAACCCCAAGAGACAAATTTTCGCCAGTCTTTTAAAGAAAGCAAATAAATTAATTTTGAAAACAACAATTGGTCGGAATGTTGTATAATCTACTCTCAAAGAATAATACAGCACACACACTGAAGTATTAGCATTCCATTTTTTAGGTAATTCACAAAATTTTCTAAAATTTATATTTTATGTCAAAAATTTACGTCATTTTTGGGATTTTTCAGCATTAACTGTGAGCTTGCAAGGAACGGGATCAGGTTTTTAAAATCCCGTAGGATTCCCGTCCTATTGGCGAACAATAAAAACACAAACAGAAAAAAATTCTCTAAAATTAAAGGGATTACTAATCCGCTTGTGGGATAGAAGATCAATTTATCTGAGTAATGTTTAGTTAAAAACAAATTTACAGGTTATGAAAACACAGATAAATTTACAGATAAATTCATCACAGATAAATTTACCAGTAGTTAAAAGTATTTGTTTCTAATTTTTGGTTCCACTAAAAATTTTTTATGACTATAAAGTTACGAACTTCGTATTAAAATGTATAGTTTTTTCCTAAATGTTTGATGTTATACATTTTTAGCAACCGCTTTCAGGGTTTTTGTAATTTTTGGATCCAATCGCAGAACTTTGTGTTTAGTTGTGGTAAATTTTTAAATACTGTTCCATTTATATGATGTAAATTTTTTCCTAGTTTTAGCTGGTTGCATGCTTTATTCTTGTAAAGCAGTTTGGCTTTATTTTTCATAGTTTACATCAATCCCAGTTGAATTATAAGTCTAGGAAAGTTTTTCACTCCAAATCCGGTGAGTTAGTGGAACAAAGATCAAAGAAAATAGTAGCTGAGGATGTTTGAATGATAAATCTACGGAAGAAAGTGCTGCAATTAGAAAAGCTCATTCTGAGATGGCTAAACAGATGAAAATGATGTATTTAAGTTCGCCACAAGACAGAATCCACTTGACCAAATGGATTATAGTCAATCGCATCCCTTAGAAAATCAATGCCGCTTTCCCGTCCTTCAACCAGGTTGATATTACAGTTACCTCTCGATATAAGACCAAGTTCGTCATAAGGCCAGACACTTTCTGAAGTATTTCGCCAAATGTGAGTCTAGGTGTAACAGACACCTATCGGCGCTCATTTTATGCCAATGGGGAGGTAAAAAGCAAGCAAACGAAGCAAGGCTAAGAATCAGCTGACTTGTCAGAGCAACAGGGTCGTTTACTTGTATCAGTTGGAAATGGAAACTAAAAAATAGTCTAATGGTCATAGTACCCAATTACATGAAAAAATGGGGCAACACGCGCTTATAAAGTTTTATATACATACCAAATCTTTACCAAATCATGTGGTGGCACACTATTTATTTTGGCTTGTTCGACTTTGGGCTAAAAAACACAAACGCTTACGCCACCGAGCCACTTTTTCAAACCTAAATGGCTTTTCCTCCTCCTTTAAACCCCTAAAGTCGGAAATTTTTAGATATACAGGGTGATCCAATTTTTCGCCGGTTTCATTTAAGTCATAACTTATTTAAAGGATCATTGCCGTCTACGACAACGATTGTCCCCGCCAATTCAAAAAAATTTCGTAACCATTGAACTTCGCAAGTCTTTTCTGTTAGAAACCCAGCTGAGAAATCCGTACAGAAGTAAAATGATTCGGTAACATTTTTTGAATTGGCGGGGGACAATTTAGTAAGACCATGGTCGTCGAAAACGCCTTAAAATTGCGTTTGACAGGTCGACTCAGAATAAAAAGTATTTTTTTGGAATGCCATGTTAAAATCACGATTTTCACTTGGTCCATACTGCAGTTTGGGCCTTGCCCATCCTGAGGCCATCCCGATACGAGGACACAAACGACAGGAGAGAACAAGCATAAATCGTGATTTCAACATACCATGCCAGAAAATTAGCTTTTTAATTCTGAGTCGATCGGTAATAACGGTTTTTCAAAAAACGCGTTCTAAAAAGTTATGACCAAAACGAAACTGGCAAAACTCTTAGTAATTCAGAAACGCAATAAACAGTAGTGTAAAAATCTGTCCTAGACTTAATTTAAGTTCTCAAAGTCGAGCGAGTGCTATCAGGACACAAGAAGATATAGGGGGCACTTTTCAGTAACTAGAGGCCAGAATTAAATATTACCCGTTGTTTTGTACAAAAAAGCGTTTTGCAACAAAGAGGCTTTTTGGCAAAAGAAAGGGCATAATATCTTTTGGTTCACCAAAAAGCTTTTTCGTGCCACCAAAAAGATTTTTTCTGTCCCCAAAAACGAGTTGCCACAAAAAAAGATTATTTATAGGATATTGATTTTTTGGTGCAAATATTTTTTAAGATTTTGTTTTGCATTCTCGTATCAACTTTTTCAACCTTTTTCAACAAGTGATAACACCATCAGGTAGCCCTGCGATTCTAGTTTCTAATGAGATATCATTCGATACAATATCTTTGTAAAATGTGGTGCGAAAAAGTAAAAGTATGAACCAAATTACTTTTTCTGACCTCTTTCATACATTTTTTACCTTTATGTGATATATTTTGTATGTATATATTTTGCAAAGATTTTGTGGTAAATAATAGGTTAACAGAAGCTAGAATCGCAAAGCTACCTGATATGTGATCATTTTGGAAAAGATTGAAAAATTTAATATAAAAACGCAAAACCAAAATTTGAAAGCAAATTTGCACCAAAAAGAAATCATTTTGCACCAAAAAAAATCAATATCCTTATTTATGCCACCAAAAAATTATACATGTCATTTCTAAGTCAAAATTTTGCGGGAACTCAAATTTTATGGACGTATAATGACTTGGATTGTTCAGAATCCACCCGGAGTGGCCAGAAGCCACTGAAAATTGGTTTTTTGGGGTTGACTCAAAGGTGGAGTGGACTTTTTGCAAAAATTAGATTGCGCGCATCAGAACCCCACTTGGATCGGCTCGATCGCTCAGAATCTCACCCTGAATCATTCAGAACCACCTTGAACCACTCTAAACCAGTATTTAGGGTCCCTGAACCAGTGATTTTGGTGGTTTAGAGTGGTTCAAGGTGGTTCTGAACGTTTCACGGTGAGATTCTGAGCGAGCCGATTGAAGTAGGGTTCTGATGCGCGCAATCAAATTTTTGCAAAAAGTCCACTCCACCTTCGGTCAACCCCCAAAAAACCAATTTTCAGTGGCTTCTGGCCACTCCGGGTGGTATTCTGAACAATCCAAGTCATTTATGTCAATAAAATTTGAATTCCCGCAAAATTTTGACTTAAAAATGACATGAATAATTTTTTTGGTGTCATAAATAATCTTTTTGGTGGCAAAAAAAATCTTTTTGGTGAACCAAATCAATATAAGCCAAAAGAAAGAAGAAGTTTGGGTTAAAAAAAAGCTTTGCTTAATTCAAATAAAAATTTAAAAAATGTCCGTCTTCTTTGATTGAAATTGTATATAAAAATTCAGAAGAGCCAGATCTGTCTAAATATGTTAGGCACTATAGAGCTATTCGTTGTCCTGCTACCTACCCCATTCCCTTAGTCACTCAACTGAGAAATGGACAGATATTGTTTGGGAAACCACACAGAAATAAATTGGAAGAAGAAGTAGACTGTTATACTAGAGAAATCAGTGGCACCTTAAAACCAAGTGTGCGCAAAGTGGTGGAGCTGGGCGACTGGCTCGAGGTGGGCGATACATTAACGCCTACACTCTCAATTGGTCCTATTTTAAGCTACCTCCAAACAAGAGAGTGTCTCTTCAATGGCACCAGTTTGTGGTCAAATGCTATTACTCCATGTCGAGAAAACTTTGTAGGTGTTCGTCTTTTCAAAAATTCAACACATTTTTTATCTCAAAAACAAGGAAATTCTCGGCGAATGCCTAAAAAATCTCAAAATGCATACGGGTTTGGGTTTTTTGTAGAGTTTTCTGAACAAAAAAGATAATTCGATGTTCATAATTTCAAACTACTTAGGTCAGTCCTACTTTTTTTACTGAAAAAGTCTCGAGTTCCTCCTTTTTTTATTAAAAAAAATTACCAATTTTATTTGCTAGTGTTCCACGATGTGTTCACTAACATTCCCGATGCAAAGCCACAATACTTTCCTCAAAACAACGCCAATACCAGCAACTACAGCATCTCTATCTTTATTATTGACAGTGCTGCAAAAAGTCAATTTTACAGACATATGCCATTGACACTCAAGTTTATGGAAGAAAATGATTTCCAGGTGTTCCAAGGATACACTAAGGTCAGAATTCTGTTTTATTTTTTCAGTAAATTATATTGAAAATAGTATAGATAGGAGACAACTCGGCCATCAACTTGCTTGCCCTGCTTGCTGGCATGATCTACGAGCCGGAGGAAAGAGGGTAGTAAATATAATTTATATATATTTTTCATTTGCAACCCACGGTGTTGGGTTGTGGGGGGGGGGGGGGAATAGGGCCTCGGTTGAGGGTGGGGAGAATTTATATTTGGAGGTTCATAGAATTTTATTCCTGTTCTTCGTGCATTTTAGGCCAATAAATATTTGTATTAATTTTGTAAAATTTGAAAGAAATTGGCTTGGTTTTATGGATTTCCGTAATAATCCGCGACTTGTTAGATTTTACAAAATTTAGAACTCGGCAGTTTTAGATTTCATGGCATGTACTATCCTGAAATAGTTCTCAATGACTCCACTTTAAGAATATTACGAGCGATTTTTGGCCGGACATGCGTTCGCTTGTTCAGCTAGCCAAGGGTATACATAGAGTGAGTTGATTTTGTCAGTGCTAATTAATTTAGACAGTGGCTACGCAACACTTTGGAATGATGAAATAGCAACTACCGGATTCGGCTTGTTTCACTACAAAGCATTCAGTGGTTTCAACAGGCCTCCTGCTAAATATTATTTTAGGTCGCAAGTTTTGAATATTTTTTCAGTTTTAAAAATAGACGAGTAAGTCCTGGAGAAAAGGACCATTTTTTCAAAAAATATTATTATTTTTTCGAAAGGGCTGGAGGGAGTACCAAAAAATTACCTTAGCAGTTTGCCTTGATCCAACAAGATAACTTTTTCCTCATTTTTTAATTTACTAAAGCAGCTGAAAATTTTGAAAAATCAGAATAAATTTAAAACTTGGGTGTATCGTCATTACAAAATCCGGGTTTTGCGAAATAGACGGTTTTCAAAATATAACGGTTTTTCAAAAAATGACGGTTTTCAAAATAATGGTTTTCAAAATAGACGGTTTTCAAAATAGGGAATTTTAAAATAGCCGGTTTTCCTAATAGCGACTTTCAAATTACCAGACTGAAAAAATAGCCACATTGAAATCAGCAGGTTTTCACACTAAATTTGGGTGCATAGACGTTTCCCCAAAATGAAACTTTTTTCAAACAACAGGGAGAGACCAACACAAATTTTTAACTTTTTTTCGAATTTTTTAAGATTGTGCCCGAACTACTCCAAACCATTGCAAACCATTGCAAACCACCCCAAATACCCTCAAACCTCTTAAACACCCCTAAATCAAACCCGAACCTGAAAAATAGTAATTTCTTAAAAATAAAAAATAACCCATTTTTCTAACTTAAAATTGTGTGGGGAATCAGGTTTGTTGAGACCAAAATCAATATTTCAACTACGCAAAGCCCAAGACGCGCGGTGGGTACCTCTTGGTCAGGTGGATATCCACCTGGATGGCCTGAAAATTAAACTTTCTTAAGAATAAAAATAAACCATTTTTTCTAACTTAAAATTGCGTGAGGAATTGGGCTTGTTAAGACCAAAAGTGCGATTCCACACGCCGAACCCCAAACCTGGGGTAACTACTACCTGGACAGGTTGATATCAAGGCAACTCCAGAGTAGGGCTACATTCACCCAAATGACCTGAAAAGTCAAACGCTTGTCTTTTCATATCTGAAATTATGGAACTCCTACACATAATGCGTCCTGAAATTTTAGCTTGGTCCCCCTGTTGTTTTTCCTTGAAAAATGCCTTGGCCCCCAATTGTTTTGAAAGGTGATCATGGTGGTCATGGTGATTATTGTTAACATGATCACCTTAACCATGATCACCTTTAAAACAACAGGGGGGACCAAGGCATTTTTCAAGGAAAAACAACAGGGGGACCAAGCTAAAATTTTGGGGCGCACTTTGTGTAGGAGTTCCAAAATATGGTAAAATAAGGTATATGCTCAGGTGGATTCGAACCAGCAACCTCTACATCACCTCTTAGAATCGCTCAGAACTCCATCCAGAGTGACCAAACCAAGTGGTCGTCCACTTAGATCAAAAATTTTTTCTTCACGTTTTCGGGTTCCAAGACAATTTTTCTGCACTGATTCGAGCATGCTGAAGATTGTTTGACAGTGGTAAAATCCCTTTTTATCGAGAAATTTTTGAGTTATCGTAATAATCCTTGATTTATCAAAATCAAGAACTCACAATAACTAAAAAATTTTCGATAAAACTTGATTTTACCACTATCCAACCATCTTCAGTATGTTCGAATTAGTGCAGAAAAATTGTTTTGCAACCAAAAACCTGAAAAAAAATTCGATCCAAGTGGATGACCACTTGTTTTGGTCACTCTGGATGGAGGTTGCTGTTCGAACCCCTATGGGTGCGATCAGTCCCGAGTAGAGGACCTCGAGTAGAGGACCCGAAGTGAAAAAAATTCTTCAACTTGAATATATAACTAAAGTAGGACTCAAATATAGTTGGGATTTGGGTGCGTTTTAGAGGTTTGCAAAAATAGACGGTTTTCAAAATATTCGTGTTGGTTGGGTGCTCGTATCTTCTCCGGTTCAAATCCACCTGGAATTCATTCAGCTTAAGAACCAAAACCTAAATTTTTTCAAAATTTAAGATTAGAGTAAATACGGTAGTAACCGGTTTCTGTGTCTAGGTGAGAACTGATACAGTAGCTACATATTTTCAGACCTTATTACGAGTATTTGTACCAGCGTTTGGGTGCTCATACTGGTTGTGTCAATGGCCAATTTGCAGCTCCTCGGTACATCGACATATGGGAAAGGTCACCCATCATTGCAGTCAACCTATTGCTACTATATAGTATTTTTAGGTTTGTCTCTAGTCACCTCAACATGCCTTATTTTGCCTTCAACTTTCTGACTGGCTTGACTCATGCTAGTGCCAATAACATTGAGCTGTACGACAACCCTCTTTCCGAAGCCTTGATAAGACTCAAATCTATTGGAGCTTTCGACAACAGTATTGTGTTGATTATGGGAATCATGGACAAAGAATTGTGATAGTTTTGGGTTAATTGCACTTTAGTAGTCCAATCATTGGACTCCAATGGTATTTTACTAGTCCAATGAAAGTTTACTAGTCCAAAAAATATTTCAGTAGTCCAAAACATTTTAGTAGTCTAAAAATATTCAGTGGTCTAACATATGTGATTTCAGTTTAGAAAGAGTTTTGAAGCGAAAAATTCTATGTTTGTAGGCTGGAAAACAATATTTTAAGGGAATAAGGGCTGTATTGAAAAGGGAAGGGACAAAAATGGGGTCACTTTTCTGTCGGCTACTTTTTCGCAGTTTTAGCTGTCCTCCGCCAATTCAAAAAGTCCAATATTTCCGTGGCCGTAGACGGTAATGGTCCTTTAAAGTGCAGGCTGGACTACTGAAGTGCAAGCTGGACTAGTAAAATATTTTGGACTCTCAAATTCACATTGGACTACTAAAGTGCAATAGTACCATAGTTTTTTTTAAATTTATCAAACACAAAAAAACTTGACTTTCTTTAGAGCCCTATTCAAAATTCGCATTACGGCAGGTAGAAGAAAGGATGCCAATGAATAGCATATTTGTGCCGAAAAAATTTCGACAGGAATTTCCAGAGAAATACAGCAATTTGATTTCCAATACGGTTAGTCAACAAGTTTTCTAGCAAGGTAACCACGTGAGTCAGTTTTTCAGTCCAAGAACGCTAGAACGTTTTTTCGAAAACTTATTGAATTTTTTTGAACTTTTTGGATACCAATAATTATTTACTTGTTGTAAAGATCCTGTTTAGACATTATAACGGGGTAAGTAACTGTAATTTTTGGGGACCCAGAATCTTTTTTATTTTCGAGGTTGTCGGTCAAAATTTTTTTCGGTGCTCAAAACTCAATAAGCACTAATATGGCATTTTTGACGAAAAATTACCAAATTTACTTTATTTGGCTAAATGTACTTTTTTTAAATTTTGAATTACGCACCCTACACTAAGATACTACTGGGTATGCAACCCCTTTACTATAAACAAAGATTCGAGATTACATGCATATATTCACAGCTTACAATCTGTAATTTTATAGAAGATTTGTACTTTTTCGGGCCAAGTTTTAAGTCAAAATATTTTTTCGCTTCAAAATGAAACGAAAACGAACTGCGAAAGATTGTGCAATTTTAGGTTAGAAATTGCGAAAATTTTTAATAAAGCTAGATATTGCTAGGATTAATATTACAACCATACATTATCAATCGAAACCGTGGTGTTAACAACTTCTTTTACTACTTCCTGAGGACCACTACCTGGATACCACCACCGGAGGTAGGAGCATACTTCGACTCCGGTGCCAGCGCCGGGCTGCGCCCGGTAATTTTCAAAAAATTTGGGGCGCCGACGCCGTCGCTTTTTTCGAAAATTGTGTAGTCAGGCGCCGGCGCCCCTTTTTTGTTTAATTTGGTGAAGCCCCTTTAATTTCTTTCTCTATTATAGAAATAGCTTTTTTCTAGGCAAAATTTTCCCGTACTGATTCTTTAAGCTTTTTTTTTAGCTTTTATGGCTCATCCAGCTTCCGTTCTTTTAATTTCTATACTATAAGTTGAAATAGCGATGTAGTGTTATACAAAACAAAAATAAAATAAAAAATTAGCATAGCTACTTTCTCTGTGTAAGTTACTCAGCTCCCGCGCCAATTTTTCGGTGGTAGTGTTGTGGGACATAAATGCATAAACGTTAAACAAATGCAGATAATCGAAATTTGGGAAGATATATGCTGGGGAGATGTGTGTGGGGAGATATATATGATAACCACGTAAACTGCCATAGTAGTACTTTAATTATTGTTAGCAGCAAAAGTAGGACGAGCTCGAGCCAGAAATTTAGAATCGTCTAATTTCAACTTTGATGTTCACAAAATGCTTCTGGAAGTGCTTCAATCCAATGGTATGGAATCAGCTAATCAACTGGTCAAAGATAGGTTTAAAAGTTCTTCTGCCTTGTCACTTTTCGATGCTATTCCTGTTGATCGAAGTTGTATACAAGCCAAGATACCTCCACAGTTTTGTGTTGCATGGAAGTTCAAGAAAATGCTGAAATTGAGCTGGAAATAGAGTATCACATAGAGGTATCACAGCCCTGTCCTATTTACTGACCTCTTTCTGCCTTGGTATACAGGGTGAGTCACAAAAACTGGTGCGATTTCAAATTGGTTTTTGCTCTACAGTCGACTCCCTCCTAGTGTACACCCCTGCCATAGTGCACACCAATTCCGATGTGATTGGCCACCTTATGAATTTATACTAACAGACCCCCGCCATAGTGCACACCTGGGCTGGAACGAACTCAATAAACGCCTCTCTCTATAGTGTACACTTCATATATTTTTACGACAATGTTCAAAAAAGTAAATGTTTTAAAGCAAAAATTGATTAATTTTTTATATCATTACGACTTGAAACTGACTAATGCATCATTTTTGATCTATTATTGTACTTTGCGAGTGCTTTTGTACTGTTTGTGGTTTTTACTCTCTGTGGTTGCTGTATTCTATTTGCGCTTGTCAAGTTACAGTTTCGTTGGCTAATATTTGTTTATACAGTCAACCCTCGATTTACGTCACCCCTCTTAAGTTCGTTCCCACCTAGGTTCGACACCTTTTTACCTTATTGTAAAGGATTCCCAGCTTACTTTCCCGCATTCCAGCGAATTCCCTATAGAAAACCAAAAGGAAATATTTCCAGAGAAAACTCGCCAGAAAGATTTATTTGAATCTTGATTTGTCTCGTGAAGAAACATTAGACACGGGGCCCCGTGACGGGGCGACAATGCACAAGAAATTCTGGATATATTTATGTTCTCTGAATTAGCTCTTTTGCATTGATGTTGCCTCGCTCCCAATGTTCCTTCGCTGATACTCGCCAGTGATTCTCTTTGCGATCAGTCCGTGGGCCAGGTCTCGCCAGCCCTATCCCGTGAGTCTTTTCCTTCCAGTTATTTCGCCAGCGCTATTTCTCCTTTGGCTACAGCCATACCAGCGTTTCGTTCTTTCTAAGAAAGACTCATCCAGTGTCTCATTATTGAGTCTGGTGTCCCAGACCTCATCCAGTTCTACCTCCAGTCCTACCAGAGTTGATGCTTCAAGAGTGTCCTCATTCCAGTCCACTTAGTGTCTAGTTCGAGGACTGGCTCTACTCCAGCGCCAGGGTGACTAACTCGATTCTAGGCCCAAGCCAAGGATCATCTTCAGTCCCCGATCTCCAGACCTACCTCCAGTTCTGTTAGGGTTGATGCTCTTAGAGCGTCCTTAACAGCCAGTCCTACCAGGGTTGATGCGCCTAGTGCGTGTCTCTTCCGGCGCCCGTGCCAAGCGCCGGCCGATGAATTTCCAGGTTCCAAAGTGCACTGCCGATGCTCCTTTGGTCTCGTCCTCCGTCTGCCGCCAAGTCTCCCGCATGTCTCGTCCTCCGCCTCAAGTCACGTCATTTCTCCTGCGCCGGTGATGGGTGTTATGGTTGTCGTCCAAGCAAGTCAAGCCAGTGGGACCTCTCCAGCCTTCAATTCCAGCGCCTTCTTCCAGTGTCAGAACTCGAGTGCCATGGTGGTCTTCAGCTCTCCTCGCCAGCGCCTCAAGATCCAGCGTCAACAGATCCACAGAATTTAATAGTTTGTCCATTTCTCTCACTTCGCCGGTAATAATAAAATCTACTCCTGATTGTAGTCCTGATGCTGTGAGTTTGGGAGGGGGAGCCGTAGCACCCTGTTGTTCTGGTACTGATTCCCCAGGGCAATTCTCTGGACAACAACCTATTACTTTCCCCGACTTTACTTTATGTTTTGGAACCTTTTCAGTTGTCTTCGTCAGTCTAATCACAAATATCGCAAGGATTCTGATATTGCCAATGGTTTTTTGCGAATGAAAAAACTTTGCCGAAAAGACCTGCGGGTACTCGATTTAACGTCACCCTTTCTAAAATAGCGTGACATCAAATCGAGTACCCGCGGGTCTGTACGGCAAAATTTTTTGTCATTCACAAACCGATCGGCAAAATTAGAATTCTTGCGACATTTGCGACTGATTGCAACAACTGGCAAAAGCTTTAAAAATCAGGGTAAAAAAAGTGTCAGACCCTAGGTGGAACGAACTTGAGGGGGGTGAAGTAAATCGAGGGCTGACTGTATGCAGCGTTTTGATAACTATTCTCTGGCATGGCATTTATTTAGCCTATCTTTCCGAGGATTGGCTTAAAAAAGTGGGACCGAAAACTAAAACAGGATTAACGTAATTGCTTCATGGCAGCTTCTTCCAAACAAAGACACTCATTGAAAACTGTATTCCTTTTTTTTGCTTTTGTGCCTGATCTGCATCTCTCGCCTAAAAAGATGTCGTAGAACTATCAGAATAAAACGTTTAATGAAAACCTTTAAAAAGCCAGTGTATTGTTTGAAGGAAGCTGCCAAGAAGCAGTTTGCGTTTGTCCTGTTTTGGCTTTCAAGAAAAACATAATTTGTTTTTGAAATGTTTTGGATTGAATTAGGTGGGACGCCAATAATTTTAAGTATTCTACACTTTATGAACAGGCTTTATTAGAGAAATGTCTCAAAAAAACAAAAAAGGTAAAACCATATGTTTTGTTTATTTTCACATAGGCTGGCCTATCCTTGCCTAAGCACAGTCCGAAATAACAATGCATTCAGACCAAGGCGAAAAACGCACCAGATTGTAGGACAGTGCGGGTTTTGCACACACTTATTTGTTCTGATATTTATTTTTTAGAGTCTTTTGTTGATGCTAGAAAAGCACTTTTCGAAGTGGGCAGTGAATTAGAATGTGTACAGCTTGTGTTCAACGTAGAATTGAATTCTACTTGAAGTCTACTCATTAAACGCTATGGTTAGGCATGGCATTAGGTTAATTTTGAATAAGTTTAAAGGAATTTGTTCTCAAGATGCTATTAAGTATTACGATAGAATTTCGAATTCGACCGGGTGTGAAAAGTATATATTAAAAAAGGCTTTCCAGAGAAAGACGGATTTCAGTGCGAAAAAGGTCATTTTTTCAAAACACACTGAAACAGCTTTAGCATTTTGTTCTCTTCATAAAGTTAAATTTTAGGTATCCAAAGCAGTGGGAACGATTTCTTGAAAATAATAAACAATCCCAAGGAAATACCCACACAGACGATGTTCTTGATCTGGAAGTACAGGGAAATTTGGATGTGAAACTTAACTCTGACCAGCTGATAAGCCTATCATTCCAACCGTTTTACATGGTACATAAATTTAACTGAAGTTGACTCGCGTCTCCAAATGAAGACATATCCTTTGCTTTAAATGCTCCTTGCATCCAAGTGCTTATATTGCAGGACCTTTGCAGATGTTTTGTACCAAAAAGTTAATTTATAAAAAAATAAAGATTAAGTTTCTACTTTTTAGATGTTCTTAGAGGTTTAACTGTAGTAACAATAAAAAACATAGCAATAGTCAACAACTCTAAGAACAAAGTCAACTGGGCAGATTCGTATTAGCATTTAGCTGTAAAGAAAATTGTTGCTTCTAAATTTCCTTTGTTTTGACTCTTTAATGGGTTTCAAAGTTTTATATTTACATAAATTTACCAAAAATTTTTAATAGGTTCCACAATGTAAATTTTATAAGAATAGTTGCAGATAAATTATTTGATAAGTTTTAAATTCTAACTTTTTTGCTTATACTGATTTGGTTAGCTAAAAAGCTGCAATCTGAAACGAAAAAGCAAACTTAACATAAAACTGACATTTCTATAAATTGCTGTTTTAATTTTATTTAAGTTTCTAAAGCGCAGGACCTCAGCTTTCTAATTAGCCATCAAACTTAACCAAATGATTTTAGAAATTTAGAGATTTAGGGTGTTGAATGAATTAATTTTCATGTTTTTTACTTAATTCAAACCCCAAAGCTTCTCAAATCATTCAATTAAATTTGATAGCTTGTTAGAAAGAACCGGGCTGCATGATACTAAACAATAAAAAGAAAAACTTTAACATATAAGAATTTTAAAGTTTTTCGTAGATAATTCAGCTTTTTGCAAACCAAACCAATTTATGCAAAAATTTAAAATTCAATTCTGAAACTCATCAAAGGATTCTAGACTAATTGATATAAAGTGAATATTTTTAAAACCCGTTAATCAGTCAGATCGGAAAAAAAGTATATTGCAAGAATGTCATTCCTCCATAGATGGAAAGAAACAAGCAAAACCATCGGCAAACAACCGAAACGTTCAAGCTGGTTTGAATTTTGATTACAAAATTGAAAACTCTCGCCTGCCCGGTATGAAATTTATGTTCCAAATACAAGCTTTATGAATTTTTTTACTGATTTTACTTTTACTTTCTCCGCGCTTTTTTATTAAAATCGCAAGCACCAACGAACGCAGGCAGGTCAGAGCTAGGCTAGATTTTAATTACACTGATTATATCTTAAAGGAAAACATAAATTACTAGTGATGTGCACGATCGATATATCGTAACGATAATATCGTTCCATCGTTCCCGATTTAGGTCAAAAATATCGATGGCAAATATCGCTGCACCTTTTTGAAAATATTGTATATCGCTTTCGTCTTTTTAAAAAATATCGCGCCTAGCGATTTTGAGATTTTTTGATCAAAATTTGAGCGATATTTTCACCAAAATTTCGCTTACGGGACAATTTTTGGTATCATTTTGCCGACTGTTGTCGCATCTATTGAATGAACATATCAGAGTGTTGACCGGCGAGAGTAAGACTTTGGAACAGATGTTGTTTAATCAGAAAGCACGGGAATATTTCCCCGCCTCGGTAGCGTCAAGTTTAAAATCGCATATTTTGATAAAAAGTGCACACATCGAAATTTGTGATTTTAGTTTAACCTGGTCTGAAATCCAAAATTCCGCAACAATGTGGTGAACTTCTTGTAAAGCTTGTAGAGCTGCTCAATCCGAGTGAATGAGCTCAAACACGCATATGAAAAAATATAAAACAAACCCACGCTATACCTTTTAAGAAAAAAGGTCATTTTTCGTGGTGAAAAATAATCACACCACTATAAAAGGCCATAACTCAACATTTTCAGGATAAATCGGTGTGACCCATCGAAACAAATTGCTCGGCATTAAATTTGTAATCGTTTAGTGTATAACCTGTACAATAGAACAAAGTCGAAAAATCACGGTGCCACGCAAACCTTCAAAATTACAGATTATGTCTTTGAATTGTTGTTTTATTGTTGTTGCGAAGTGTAGATATTAGATAGCATTAAACTGGTATGAAAATATTGAGGTGGATTTGAGGGCGCGCAGCAGCCACGAAAGATTTTTCAAGCTTTGTCCGCTTTTGGGGAAACATATCGCATATCGTAACGATATATCGTTGCCAAAATTCATATCGTATCGTTATATCGATCGTTTGAAAATTAGTTCAAAAGTATCGTATCGTTATATCGTTAGATGACAAATGCACATCACTATAATTACGTTTATTTATCAAAAAAGACTTGAAATGAGCATTTGAGGCATAAAATTACCAAGTGAATAAATATTTTTTGTATAAAAATATGCAGATAAACATATTGAAGTGTGATCACAAAGTGAATGATGCGTTGATGATGCTGCTCACGATGCAACAACAATAATAAAGAAACAGGTTTGAATGAAGTAAAACAATAAGTAAAGCTTTGAGTTAAAAACTTTCTGCAAAAAAAGTTTTCAAAAATAGGCAATATGTGGTGGTCAAATATAAATTATGCAACAATAATTAAAAACAATAAATGATATAAATGGCTGTGTATGCGATTGGAATGGCAATATGCAGGTAATTGGATCAATGGCATCAAAATATATGGGCAATAGTGAAGTGAGAAGAGGTCGTGAAGATTCCGTATTTCACAGCCCTGATGGAAAAATGTCCCAGGGGGCCTTTTTCAAACTCCTGAGATTGACTAAATTTGAGGTCGATTTCGATGTTATCAAGTGTAAAAACAAACTGAAAAAAGGGAAATCTTCAGAGCTCATGGTAGCTAAAAGTGCAATAAATAAAAGTGCAATTTTTATATTAATAATCTCACAAACTCGGAATAGGATTATTAGAGGAAATAAGTTATTTCTAGTCTCAATATAAGATTTTTTACATAAGATTTTTAAGGCAGTGCAACCCATTTGCTATTAACAATAAATATGAATTTGCAAAACTTATTAACTGTATTAACTTTTTCCGTCATCCAAGTAGATCAGTTGCCATCTTCACTCATTCCTCAGCACTGTCTAATCTGGCATTTGGAGTGTTGCTATTGTTGTTGTAGTTGTGCAGGGCAAGCATGACTTGGGCATAACTGCCGTCTTGATGTCAACTATCAAACTTTGAGCTCTGTAAACGCCTCCCTTTGGGCCTGAAATTGATTGTTTAGCTAAATTGTTAGAAATGTAGTGCTAAACAAACCATGAAAGCCATCTTTGGCACTCTTCTAAGTCTGTGGAACCCACGGTCGAAGTGGCAGGCAAAGGCACACTTTGCACATTTGACACATGTGGATTAGCAGGACGCCATCCCCTCTTTTCTAAATTTATGGGATCAGGACGCCGTAAGCGTTTCGTCTGGGCATGTGACTGGATGTAGGCTTAGGCAGAATTCCACCAATTTGTTGTGTATTCGTTGACATCAAATTGTTCTGGCCCGATATCAGTTGGGCTACGTCGAACTCTGAAAAAGACAATTATATTTATTATATTACAGTTAACTCTTAGCTGAGCCTACTAATTTTGGCCCAATTTTTTCATCTTTTGCCAGTTGTTGTTCGTAATTTTTATCCATTTAAAGTGCAAACTCAGTAATTTAATGGCAGAAAATAGGGATTGCGATACTTTGCTGTCTAACGCATTTTCGTCTCACTTTTTGACGGAAATCGACGGCTGAAAATTCTAGACGCCATATGCTACTTTTTATTCTTTTATTGACACTTTTTGTTTTTTACGTGAAAAATTTTTAACGTCTGACTCTGAATCCTAAAATTGACTAATCGGGATTCCGAAACCCTAAATTTTTAGATTCCAGGTCACAGGTTAAAATTTTTAACACAAAAAACAAAAAGTGCGACAGACACTCGATAGAAGAATGAAAAGTAGAATATAGCGTCTTAAGCTATGGATTTTCATCAAACAGAGTGGATCGAACAGAGTGAAGCGTGAGAAAGTCAAAATTTTTCTCTCTATTATTTTCATGAGTGAAAACCATTCTAGCCAACGCAATAATGGATTTTTTATTTGAAGAACTTATCATGTAGGAGGCCTCACTTCGATCTTTTGATCGAAAACTCCAAGTTTTTGCTTTTTATAAATGAAGTAATGCTGGCACTTACTCATTTCATTGTTGTTGTTATTGCAGTCCTCCTGCATGACCTCCTGTTTGACCACAGTTGTGTCCACAAATTCTTCTCTATTGTTTCCTTGCTGGCCTGCGGCATGTTCAGCCACGGCTGGAGGGGACACAGATGAAGAGCAGCTGGTGAATGGAGCTGACAACTGTTGGTGGTTGACATTCCCTTCTCCGGTTGCACTGTAGTTCGCATGGTGTATACCACCTAGCAGTTGTTGCTGTTGTTGAGCAGCTTTGTGGGTTAGCATGGCAGCTAAGTGCTCCAGATAGGACCTGGGATCAGCACCACGTTACACTGTTGGAAAAGTTGTTGAGGAGTGGTTGTGTGAGAAAAGCCATGGGATTTAGCATGCTAGATGGCACATTCTCTCCACAATTGTCTTCCATGGAATAGTTGTCTGGGCTAGGGTCTTCGCCTTCACTCTTAAAATATAGAAGAGGATTAATAAATGTCTCAAAAAGCCAATAAATTTAAAAAAATCACGAATAACAAATTGTAACTTTGTCCTCTTCACGGACTTTTCTTGGCATAATAGAGACATTTCGCTTTTAATATCGTATCCGGTATTTTGATCATGTTAGAAGAAAGACTGCTAGTTCGCGAATAATTGAAAATTTTGTTATCAATTTCTTAATTTCATGCTCGGTTTCACAAAAAGACGGGCCAAAAAACAAACTTGTTCTGCAATTCAGCTGCACCATTTTCAATATAATAGCGTATTTCCTCTGATAACTCAATAACTTGAGAACCTATATCTCAGCTTACAGTCAATATTTTGCAAAGCTGTACAGGGTGTCGCAAAATTACGCGTGCACTTTTTAAAAGTTGTTTGAAATTTCTTTGAATTTTTTTTATCAAATATTGTTTATTTCTTACATTTTTTGTGTGTTTCTTCAAAAAGCGGTTGCTATAACCAACTTATTTGTCTGTTTTTCAGAATGAATTCTGATTTCCGCCCCGCTTTCGTTCGATCGCCTGCATCACTGCAGAAGGAAAACATTTTGAGTTTTGTGTTGAAAATGCTGTAATTTCATGTCAATAAATTTTGTTGTGTGTTAATCTGCAATTATATTGTGTTTATGCTCCTAAACCCTATAAATGTGGAGATTTCCGCGGGTATGGTTCCCGAAAGACGGAAATCGACCGGGCAAGGAGCTACCTCGCAAAAATTTTCAAAAATGCACGCGTATTTTGCGACACCCTGTATGACGTTTATTAACTCCCATGAGAAGATATTTTTCCTTTAAAAAATCGGAAAAATTTGAGGCGGATTTTGAGATTTTCGGGTGTTGTGCCAAAATCTGAAAAGTGTTATCAGGTAAACTCGTGGTAACTAAAAAATGCAAAACAGATTTGCGAAATATTTGCTCTAGGATGAGATATAAGGTCCGTAGGGTGGGGAGTTGTTAGAGCTACTGGTTCAATTTTTAGATTTTAATTGAGCATCCGAAGATCTCGGATCGACTTCAAATTTTTCCGATTTTCAGTGATCCAAAAAATAACTCATCCAAGCGAGTTATTAGAGGAGATAAAATGGCGCAGCCAAAATGCCCGTAGTAAAATGGCTCAGCCTCAATGGTAAAAATTTTTCTTTATCTATTTGGAGGCGTTTTATATGACCGAATTAATTTTAGAATATGTTTTGTGTCTGTTCCTGACTTACTGGACTAGCTGTTGAGTTCTCAGCCTTGATCTTCTCCAGCAAATTTGACTCTTTGAGCATTTCATAGATGTCATAGTCTACTTTAGAGATCTTGCCCTGGATTTTGCTGGCTTCAAATTCACCACTAAAAATTTCACAAAATAACACATGAATAGATTTATGTCCAACAACAAACTTACGCCTTCATGTCCTGATAAGCATCTGTAACTTTTCGTTTCCGGTATCGCCAATGACTCTTGATAGCTTCCACATTTAAGTCAAAGTGGGGAAACGGTCCATAAGCAGGCGACGAACCTAAACATAAAGTTTTTTAATATAAGAAGCCAAAAAATATTCTATCAATTCTACCACTTACATCATTCCAAGCATTTCGCTTGTTCTCTGAGAATGTTAGGTCTCGACTAGTGTTGTTTTCTACCAACAGCTCTTTTCTCTTGAGCACCTCTACAACCAGCATATCGGACACATCGGAGTTGAACTTCTTCTTTTCTTTCACTGAAATTATTGGAATTATAAAGAGATAGTTAAGATGGTGGTGACTTGGTTGAAAAAGGCTATTTTATAGCAAGGTTATTTCGCCTACACTTATATTTTTGACACACAACCCAAAAATCGGAAAGCGGAATCTTTCGTGATAGTCTGACTGAAAATACATACCGGTAAACTTAATATTCACACTCCAATTAGGATAAGAGACCAACCCTCAGTCCAATCCCCAGCTGCGTCCGACAAATTTTGCCCTCCTTTGTGTGATCTTTTTGCTAAAATCGATTTGCAAGGATTCCAATTTTACCAGCCAATTCTGTAAATGACTACCATTTTTCCAAAATTACCCACTATTCCTATTTTTTGAAACTGTGCTCACTTCCAGAAAAGACGGGTATACTTATGATTTCGGGAAATAGACTCTATCAAGACTCTATCCTAGAATACGTTTCCATTTTTCGCCTTGGTCCCCCTGTTGTTTTTTATTAAAAAAAACAGAGGGAACCAAGGCAAAAAGGGAAACGTATTCTAGGATAGAGCGATAGTCTAATGGCACTGTTTCTGCAAAAGAATTCGGAAATCGAAGTAAAAGCGTCAGACCAAGGTGAGGGCTGAACTTTAGGATGTTGCTCTACTAGGCACGGCTGTAAAGCAAGTATGAACCCCATCGGATTAAGAAGCTATTATTAATTTGAGGAGTACTATTTCCGACTCCTTGCCGATTTTAAGTATTTCTTCCAACTTACTCATGCTTTTGTTGAAGTTGTTCCACATTACAGCGTCCCCGTTACTAGTGTTTCCATTGGAGTTGCAATCAGGTGAGTTAGGAGTAGCAGGGGTGTGTAGATTAGCTGTTACTGGCAGGTCAAATGAAGGGTTTGTCGACGACTAGGCGAACAGTTGACTACTGCAGGGCTAACCACATTGCTGTAGTTGTCGGAGGAGTTGTTGAGAAAGCTGAGCTTGTTGGCGTTGGCTAGTTTATTGAGCACGAAATCTAGGCCGAGAGTAGCGGAAGACATGTTAGAGGATGGGTCATTCAGCGGCTAATCGTTGCGAGTAATAGAGTCTATTGGTGTAGCTTGTCTAAAAAGCAAGAAGATTAAGAATTAGAAATAGCTTGCAATCGCCAGTTTTTTTTTTGGCAAGACCAACATTTTGGCGCTTCTTGCATATACCACCGCTCTCTATCCCGAAATTAACTTTTTTCAAAAGTATTCTCAAACAGCCTGTATCGACCTAGAATTATAACTAATAATTATAATTAATTTGAATAATTAATTCTTGTAAACAAAAACACCTCAAAAGTTCGAAAAAGACATTGTTTTTGGGTTCTGGTCAATGAAAAATTAAGTTTTAGGTCTACCTAAAATTTTTTTAACTCCTGAGGTGATTTTAGGTCGATGTATGGTGTCTGGGAACACTTTGAAAAAAAGTTGATTTCGGGGGGGGGGTATATGCAAGTAGCGCCAAGATTTTAAGCTACTTGACCCTATGAGAATCAGGTTAAATAAACAGGTTAAACTTTTTATGTCCCAGATTTAGTTCTTTTTGTCCCAGATTTTCTTTACTTTCTTTCTTTTAATTTCGGATTTTTTTATTTTTCGAATTTTGGGTGGGGTTCATAAAAAATAATAAGGCTACATATCAGCGAAAATAATTCTTATAAGTGACCCTAGGATAGTCACGATATGCACTTTGTGTCCAAATAAATTTCGCTGCTGTTATTTTTCCGCCCAAAATTATTTTTTAATTCTATTTTCAGGAACTACGAAGGCCTATCAGTTAGCTCTAAAATAAGGTATCAACCAGGCTGGTATGACGCTCGGTAAAACCGCAAAATATCCATTTGAAATACCGTATCTGTATGTTCATAACAATGCTTCATAACAAATTGTGCGTAAAATATATTTTTGCTCCAACTACTTGATGTTTTTCACTAAAAGCTGCCCGAGTATACGAAAATCAGCCCTGTAGTTGATCACTTTGTGTTCAATATATTTATTTGAACTCTTAAAAAATTATGGGTTTCATAGTTGCAAAAAAATTAAAACGGACGGTTAAACATCTAAAAAATTGCTTTAACCCAATTTGGTCCAGCTGCGCTTAAATTTTTCAACGATGACCTTAACTATCAACAAAAAAGTTATTACAAAAGTTAAATTCTCTTTGTGTCGAAAAGAACAGTTGCTAACATCTATATAGTAAGAGAAGAATTTTCTCTAAAAAGTAAGACAAGTGAATGATAGGTGGATAAAAACAAAAGCGTGGATGAGGTCAATACAGTATTGGAGCTAGGATTTTTTTATGAAGAGCGCAGAAGTCAACAATAAAAAAATTGTAGTCGACTTTCGATGCAAGCACACCCTCAATGTCTGCTCTAACTGGCTCCAACATATTCATAATCCAATTTTTAGTCTGGTCACTCTTTCAGGCTCTTTCGTCAATTTAGTTTCAGAAATCGGAAAGATTTCGGCAAAATTTACGCCCTTTAAAGGACCATACTTGTTGATCACAATAGGAATTTGGAAAATTCAAATGCGCGCGGACACTTTTTTTTATTCCGAAATTATTATTTTATCATTTATATGTATTAAGAATAAATGATTAAAAATAACAAAGAAGACACGGGAGCCGAATTTGGAACCAATAGTCACCGCATAAAGCTGCTATACCACTGAGCTACCTGGGTCACTTATATTAACAAGGTTTTTTATTATTATATTCTAACAACACATTGTTCAAAAAGTATTTTTGGAGTAAAAAAAGTGTCCCGCGCGCATTTGAATTTGCCAAATTACCATTGTCATCAACAAGTATGGTCCTTTATAGGGTTGTCGATTCGATTAATCGAAATCGATTAATCGCACTCATTAATCGAAAATTTCGATTATCGATTATCGATTCGATTCGATTAATCGAAAATTTCGATTATCGATTATCGATTCGATTCGATTAATCGAAATTTCGATTATCGATTATCGATTCGATTCGATTAATCGAAAATTTCGATTATCGATTCGATTCCATTATCAATGGAATCTTCTGTAGTCTTAAGGTAGCCTTTTATATCACACGGAGAATGTACACATGGAAAAGCCAAAGTCTGAAGTAATTGCTGAAAAGAAAAGTCTGAAATAATTTCCAGAAACACAAGCCTAAAGTAATTTTTGAAAGTCAAAAAAGTCTCAAGTAATTTATGGAAGCCAAAGTCCGAAATGATATGTAAAACACGAGTTTTACATATCATTACCCATTCCACTCATACCTTTTCACGAAATTTTCGTTCGTTTTTCTATTCGATTCATTGAAAATTTCGATTATCGATTCGATTAATCGAAATTTCGATTTTCGATTATCGATTCGATTCGATTAATCGAAAATTTCGATTATCGATTATCGATTCGATTCGATTAATCGAAAATTTCGATTATCGATTATCGATTCGATTCGATTAATCGAAAATTTCGATGCATCGACAACCCTAGTCCTTTAAGACTTGCGTTCCTGGTATTCCGATATCAAAAAGGTTGCACTTATACGAGAGTTGGCTGCACTCCTCACTTTTTTTTAACTTATCAAATTGAGAGAGGAATATGCCAAAAAAAATCCTTGAATAAAGATAATAGAGATATTCAGACTATTTGACAATGCTTCAACTTGAACCTGTAGCAATTGGTAAATTCGTGCAGTTCTCTGATTGAAATGACACGAAAACAGAGTAGATAGGATTGTAGTATCGCCACGCCTATGAAATGAGCATGGAAGATTACGTGAACAAGATAAGCCCTGCTCAAGTACAACAAGAAGTTTGGTGGAAGAGAGGAAATTTCAATCTCTCCATCTACAAACCGAGAATAAATTTGAGCCCATGAGCCGAAGTGGTGCAAGGTTGGGTGGAGAGAAGATTTTGTTGCCTCTGCAAGTCAAATGAGGTTATCGCTGGCGAGGATCTTTACATTTCGCTTCACCTAATGTTTTTCTTTCAAGTAAAATTAGAAGAGCTGGGTACTTCTAAGCAAATTTGGTCACAAATATATACCTGCTAAACTGGAAACTATGGGTCTCAAGTCAAAAAAGCAAGAGATTGCATGTAGTGAGACATTTCAATGGCCCTATTGTCGTTTTTCTTTAGTCCCTTGTGGGTTTTTTTATGTCGCAAATTTTCATTGGTCCCCCTGTTGTTTGAAAGGAATTATGGTTAACGTGATCATTTGAACCATGACCATCATGATCGCAACAGGTACATATGCAAGCATAAAACAAAATGTTACACCTTTTAAATAAGAATTTTTTAAAATAAAATGCGTACGGGCCAAGAAGAAAAAAGATGAACTTTTTTTCAAAACAACAAGCGGACCAAGGCAAAATTTTATTAGACCCCTTAACGACAATAGAGTTCATTTCGATACTTTAGAAACGAGATTTAAAAATGCCTTGGAACCACCCCTGTTGTTTTTTTTAGCTTGTGCTAAAATGAGGGCAGACCGTGAAAGTTCAACATCTTTTTCCAAATTTTTGTACCTCGGAAAAATGTTTAGTCGATCTTAACGCTAACTGGTCTATCCTAAGCCTAAGAACAAGCCGAAAATAGACAAAAAAAACAATAGAGGGATCTAGACATTTTTAACCTCCTGAAGCACTGAATTAAGTACATAATTACAGTCAACCCTCAAAATAAAAGTGCCTTCGTCCGATCCCTACGGTGCTGCGTTATTGTCAGCATCATTTTATATATAATTTTTGATTTTGCATAACGCATTTGATATCCAGATAAAAGTTTTCAGCTGCCTCTATGTTAAGACGCCGTTTTATGAGTTGACTATTACATTTCGATTCTTATAAACTCAAGAATAGAAAAAAACCTAAATAAAAACTTAAAAATCTTGACCTGATAGCACAATGTTGTTGCCTGACATGTGATAACACAAAGAAAAAACAGTTTGACAAAAAAAGTATCCTGCTACATCGGCACATTCATCCAGCCAAAAATTCAAATTTTTGAGTGACAGCAGAAGGTAGAAAAAGATGGGAGAGGAGAAGTGCCCTGCCTTACTGTTGCTGCTAGTGAGACACATACAACAGCAATCAATTGATGGTGGTGGTGCAACAACAAAATTGCTCATCACAATTTGTTTTGATGTGCTTGCCTGTGGGAGGTGATGATGATCACACTCACTTACTTACTTTTGAATTTCTCTCTTGCAAATTTTCCTCTCCTTGCAATCACGGCATTGAACAGAGGCACGCGAAAGTATGCCTGATAGTAAAGGGTGTTATTATTTCAGGAAATAGAAAATAATCAAGTGAGCTTTAGTGGGCAAAAAAAAGCACGGTACTTTTACTAGTCCTCAGAACCCCATTCTTACATGCCTTGATTCCATGTTGTTGTTTTGGGTTGTGGTCAGGCCAGCTGCGTTAGGACTGACCCAAAATTTTTTTCTTACTTTTTCCTAGTTAAAAAAACATGTCTAGTTCGTCCTAAACTTTGCTAGAGCACTTTGCATCCAAGCCTAAGCCAAAAACAACAGGGAGGAGCCATAGCCTTTCATACTTGGACTTTAAATTCCCGGAGCAAATTTTTTATTGTTTATTTACCTCTTTTAATTTCTTCTATTTTGGGTCATAATTTCAGTTTAAAGGGTTACGTCGAAATGTCGCCAATAACTTTATTCTAAACAATATTGGATGTTGTAAATCGTGCTATTCATTTAATGCTATTCATTTACCCGATTCACAATTTGCTCTCGAATTTCACAACTCTAGCATTAATGTAGTGAAAATTGATTGAAGCACTTAGTTTTAAAAGATTCACTACCGCGTATAGCGTTCTCCACTAACCCGTCTGAAAAGAATGAAAAAAATTGAGAAGGTTGCAATATTTCCCAAAAATGCCCACACGAGCTAATATTTTAGTTAAAGGGGGGGGACTTTTACGGGTACCATTTGACTTTGATTTATACTATGTTAAAGGGGCATACCAGCGCGTTACACGGCAATTAGGGCGGGGGACCAGCAGTTTTTAAAAATCATACCTGTTTTCACTCGTATCAACCCAAATTTGATATTTACGACCTTATCCTACTTTTAAAAAGTAGGCAGAACACTTTCATCGGAACCGGTAGAACGCTTGTAGAAAATAGTCAAGAGAGAAATAAATTGCTGCTTTCCGAATGTAAAGCCCTGTTATGCCCCTTAAAAATGATTATTCTACCTACAAAGACCATTGTGAGAGGTGTATCTGCTGATATTTTGCTATTCGAAATTCCTTATGACTTTTTGGAGGTAAGAAATGAAAAAACATCAACTCAAATAGTCATTTGAATACAGTAGAAAGCAATGTCAAAGGTAGCCGTAAAATATTTCCCCTCCTTTAATATATTTGACTATCAAACATTCTAGTGGTTACACAAACCTACAAAAAGACCACTCAAAGTTGGTAAAAATAAAAGCTGAGCCTTGAAATAAAAACTGGCGGCACTGATGCTGCTGCGTTCCCTCCAAATTTTGTGACCGCACCGTCCTGCTCTTCATCAAATGTTTTGTGCCAGCAGCAAACTCATTGAGTAGAAATGTGCGGAAAGGAGGCAGGGGCTAAAGAAGAGGCACACCAAATTTTCGTGATGCTGGGGAGAACACTAAACTACTGGACGCCAACTACAACAAAAGAGATGGCAGCAGCAGTCAGCACATCAACAACAGCTGCGTTGGTGATGAGACTGTCTACTGCTGCTAGAAGGCTGGTGGGGGAACAGAGGAACAAAAGTTTGGTCATCCCAACTCTTTTTTGCTGCCGTTCCTTTTGTAAAACCCATTAGCAATATAGCTTTCTTTTGAGTGGTGATAGACCATTTGAGAAATAATAAAACTAGCGTACTGCAACTTACTAACTTTTTACAGCGAGCTCTTAAAAAAAATTCTAGCACAATCTTAACGGCTCCCTACGACCATGGCCATAGGGATAAGTGACTATAGGAAATCTTTGAACCACGGATCAGCCGTGTTACGGGTTTTCAAAATTTTGAAAATAAGTGATAATTTCAATCTAATTTTCATATGAGGTCAGCTGTACTGTTTATTCTTGATGATACCCGATACCCCAACGAAAGTTGAGAATCTCCTCTTTCACAAAATACAGACCGAATTTTACAAATGAGAGAGTTTAAAAAAGTAGAAAAGGCTCTATTTTTACTACCGTCAGTTCATTTTTCATTTTAATAGAGCCTTTTCCTTTTCTACTTTTTTGATCAATCTGATTTGCGAAATTTGGTTTGTATTTTCTAAAAGAGGAGATCCTCAGCTTTCGTTTGGGTATCGGGTGTCATCGAAAATAAAAGATTTAGCTTACCTCATACAAAATTGAAATTGATGACAAACTCACTTTCAAAATACTGAAACCCCGTGGTGTAGCTCACCCCGAATTTTTTTAAGACCGACCTTCTACAAGTTCAAAATTTTTTGGATCCGATTCGGCTCTTATGTAGACTGTCCTTCTCCAACTTTTTTAAATGCGACCGAAAAAGACGTCCTAAGCTTATTTTTCTGCTCAACATGATGAAAAAAATTTGTAAACAGTTTCTCATAAAAAAATTTAGGTTTACTCAAAAATTGTAACTTCACTTTCCAAATCCAAATGGTCTTTTTAGGGTACTTTAAGGTTATTATTTAATCATTTCTCACATTTTTAGGCTTAGGGAAGGGTAGGCCAGCGTATGTTAGGAAGGGCTAAAGATGTTTCTCAAAATTAAAAACGCAGGAAAAACATGTTTGAGTTTGTCCTAACATACGCTGGCCTACCCTTGCCTAAGCCTAAAATGTGAGAAATGATTTAACAATGACCTTAATAATTCCCCAAAGAGATCATTTGGATTTGAGGAAGTGAAGTCACAATTTTTGAGAAAGCTTAATTTTTTTCATGAAAAACTGCTTACAAATGTTTTTTTAACATGTTGAGCAGAAAAAATAAGCTTATGACGTCTTTTTCAGTCACATTTAAACAATGGAGGGGTGGCAGTCTGCATAAGTACAGTCAACCCTCGATTTAACGTCCCTCTCGGTTTAACATCACCCAAAAATAGACTAATTTGGTTAGCCTTGACTAAAATTTAGTCGGTACTTCTTTAGTTTACATCACACCTCATTTTTTTCGATTTTCTTGCAAATTTTGTTTGAAATTTTTTGTTTGCTCGTTCATTTTTCATCCGCGACTTCCTGAGGAATTTCAACATTTTGCAGGTTTTGCCTTCTTTTTGTCGTTTTTGATTCCTAAATATCATGTTTCCAGTGAATCACAGCGTCAATTTCGTTGATCCAAACACCGGTGCGCATACTCAGACGATCGAATCTACATGGCAAAAGTTCAAACGAAGACACAAACAAGAATTCGGGACTCATCGATCAGTATTTCGCTCTTATGTATCAGATTTTGTTTGGCGAAAAAAATTCTCTGGTCCTGATGTTATGTTCAGTTTGTGATCTCAAATTGTTTATATGTATGTTTGCGAGTAAGGGAATAAAAAATTTGCAAGAAAATCGAAAAAAAATGAGGTGTGATGTAAACTAAAGAAGTACCATTTAGTCAAAGTGAACCCTCGATTAAACCTTAGATCCGGTCCCTGGGGTGACGTTAAATCGAGGGTTGACTGTATCTCCAACTCCTTAGAGCCAGAGTCATGTATGCACTTATCCGATAATATTTGATAAATGAAGCCAGTCAATGTTCGGGAGGACTTTTTGACTTTCTCAGCAGATTTTTAAATAATAAATAAAGGTAACTCATTTTTTAGAAAAAAAAACTGGGATGGCTTGCAGCACCACCACCAGCAAAAGCAGCAGCCAAGAGTGGTTGACCAGTGCAATAGTAGTAGTAGCAAATGGCGAGAGAAAACATTTGATTGTACACCAACCACACAATCTCCACCTTACTCATCACCTCTTTTGGCCTGCTGCTGCGGAACATAGGCAATACGTGAGCTAACCAGCTCAACCACAACAACAGCACATTCATTCATAGGCGAGCAGCGACTCCTGGTGAACAAAATTACCATTACGATTTTCTCTCTTCCTCCACTCCTTTGTGTGATGATGACCAATGGCCACCAACACAAAATGCTTCTTCCATTGTTTTTGCGGTTCTGGAGCTAGAAAAATGCACAGAAATCTTACGACTTTTATACTTGAAAAATACACAACGGTCTGTAGTGTAAGGGCGCTCTCACAACACGTCCGCATCCACATGTGAGTACGTACATGCGAATGTGTTAGAGAGCACATCCGTATCCGCACACGGATCCGCAGAGTCGTAAATGAAAAATGTATTTATTTTTCAGCAGTCTAGATATATTTTCGGTTTTTTGGATTTCTCATACAGTCGAGTCTCGATTTAACGTACCCCCTGGGGACCGGCCCTAGGGGTACGTTAAATCGAGGGGTACGTTATATCGGGGTAAATTTGACGGAGTTTATTATTGGAGGGACCGGCCCTAGGGGTACGTTAAATCGAAGGGTACGTTAAATTGGGGTACGTTAAATCGAGACTCGACTGTAATGCTAAAAGATAGTGCAAAATTTAAGTGCGAAGTTGTCTAAAGGTTGATAGCTTGATTGTTTACTGAGGCCATAGGACAGTGTCATAAAATTATGACGCTGCATAAGGAAATGTCGCGGAACTATATAGTTATGACACGCGTCATAAATTTATAATATTTCGTCCTACCTTTATGACAGACGTGATAATTTTATCAGGAACGTCATTATTTTTCATACATGCCGTCATAAGAAAATTGGCGATACTTGGTTTTACTCATGGTCCTTTACATTAAAAGATTAAAGCGCTTGCTAATGCAGAATTAATCAGAGAATCCGAATTTGAAGTCAAATTATAGCTATGGACCATCTACAAGACAAAAACAGCCCATTTATGGTATAAAGTTTCATTTTGAAAAATAAAACTTTAATTGCTTTTGTATTCCGTACTTTGTATTTTTTACTTTGTACTTTGTATTCCGTACTTCGACGTTACTCCAAGAGTACAGTGAGAGACCGTTGTTATAAAATCGTGGCAAAATATGCAAAAATAACATATAAGTTGGGTCACAAACTTCCTCTAACTTTTTTTGCACGTGAAATCCTGGATTTTGACACCGGATTCGTGTTCAGCGACGTCAATAAATTTTGATTTTCAAATTCAAATGATTTTTGTCTTGAGCGGAATTCAAAATTCGACAGTGACATGAATTTAAAAAATAAATTTCATAAGCAGATCGACGTCGCTGAACACGAATCCGGTGTTAAAATCCAGGATTTCAGGCGCAAAAAAAGTTAGAGGAAGTTTGTGACCCAACTTATATATTATTTTTGCATATTTTGCCACGTTTTTATAACAAAATGATGCTGTATTTAGTGTCAAAATAACCGTGAGGCTCTGCTCATTCTTTTTGAGTGAAGGATTTAGCTCGGTATTGTCTTAAGATAAAGTTACAGCTTGTAGAAAGTCAGAGATAGACATAATGAGAATTCCTACCCTAACAAATAAGTGGTGATTTAGATTGACTTTATAAACGAATAGCAAGCTATGTTTGGTATCAATAGAAAGCTGAGCTTCATTTTAGTGTATCATGAACGGGGTGCAGTATAACAATCAGGACGCAGCACTTGAAAACCTGTGGGTATCCAGCTGGATTTTGACCATCCACAACTTGTTACCATCCGGACCCTTTTTCATCTACTTTACCCGTCATTCAATCAAAAAGGACTCGCACCATCGTGTTCAGCGTGAAATTCTGAGTCAGAATATACAGGTCTACGGATTTGTATTTGGCGTGTTTAAACTAGAGTAGGTAAATATTATAAGGTTTGAGAAAATCCCACTTTCCTATCAACATAAATCCCTCTTTATAGGGTAAACAACTCAAAATTAAAAAAAAAGAGGCTTATCTTTAAATATTTAAGCCATCCTGCTTTCTCGACCTGTATTGTCTGTCCTCCTTCATTGTTAAACACACTCATATGGGTATTAAACTCGGCAGTAAAACAAAAGGCGGGAACGAACTTTTGGGGGTGCCGGATAAACGAGGTTTGACTGTACTTATGAGGGAACTGTTCGAACTGTGAACACATTGTTTCATATTCGAATCTTAGTATGTTAGGAGAATTTGCGCAAATAAAAAAATGGCAAAATTTTCAAAAAATGGTTGATTTGAGACTATTTTTTGTTCCGTGTTCCTTATCGCATTTTTTTGCTATTTGCCCTTTGCATCTTCATAGCCAAAATATCCTCACACTAAGGGCTTTCGAATGAGCTATCACTTGCCCATAAAACAGTTCAAATTTCAAAACCACATTGGTTTCTGTAAAAACTTTCAAAAAAAATCATTCGCCTCATTGACTTCCTTAAGATCCTACCAGCTTTTTTCTGTCTAATTTTTTCAAACTAAACCGAGGATTTGATAGAGTAGTAAATTCGCAGCATTTTGGTACCAAGGACGTATGCAAAAATAGTGAGTTGCTAATTTTACAAAAAACTTTTGGGTGTTGGGCTGAAACCATTAATACCATAAAACAGCGTGTTGAATTCTGCATCGAACGGTATAAATTCTTTACCTCAAATATTTGAAAAAGTTGCTTTGAAAAGGCTCAAATTGAAAACACCCGTCAAAATATGTGAATCTCCCGTCAAAATTATTTTTTACCCCGTCAAATTCAAATTCAAACAAATATGTAAATCTCACGTCAAATTATGTGAATCTCCCGTCAATATATGTGAAATCCGTCAAATTTAATTTTTAGTCAAATACTGCGTTGATTTTGCGGGAATTCAAAATTTATAGTCAAAGATAACTTGGATCGCTCAGAATACCTACCCGGAGTGGCCAGAAGCCCCTGAAAGTTGGTTTTTTGGGGTTTACTAAAGGAGGGGGGGGGGGGGGGGTAAACTTTTTGCGAAAATTCGATTGAGCGGGTCAGATTTCCAGTTAGATGAGCTAAATCGCTCAGAATACCATCCTGAATCATTCTCAACTATCTGACACCACCTTAAGCACTGATTTAGAGTACTTAGATTCAAGATGGAATTCTGATCGATTCAGCCCATCTGACTGGAAATCTTATCGCTCAATCGAATTTTCGCAAAAACTTTCCTTGTTCCTTTTTTCAGCCCTTAATAAAAAAAAATATTTTCTGACATTTTTCCACAAAAAATTGATTTTTTTGAAAAAAAATCTCAACCAAATTTGACTTTTTGCCTCGGTCACCCAAGGCAATCTAACCTGAAAGGGTACCTGGATACCCCAAAAAGATTTGAACCTAGTTTCGTTAACTGGGGCCTACCGCATGAATAATTTCTGTCATGCATGCTTTTTCATGCTTCCAGAGTAACTTTCGAGTGATTTGTGTCTAAGGTAAGTGCGTGCGCGCATCTCTAACTCTCAAGCCCCTGCGCCCCCTTCGGGGGAGCAGGGTGCTTGGAGTTAAGATGCGCACACCCAAATAGCTTAGACATAATTCCGATCAAGACTCTTGATCAAAAATGAATAAAGAGACTCTTTTGCCCAGCTCCAGTGACCAGAACGGGGTAGAATACCTTGATAGAAGATAATTTACCTTGGTCCCCCAAAGGCAAAAAGTCGAATTTTGGTCAAAAAAAATTTCTCAAAAAATCAATTTTTTGAGCTAGACTTTACTTGCCACCCCCCCCCTTCCTCGCGGCTAAACCACTTCGAGGTGAATTTTTAAAACTGATGTATATTCGTGTTTATCGACCCGGATTTTACGGGAATGATCATCAGATACTGTGAATGTGAAATTTTTTTGGTATTTGCCTTGGTCCGCAAAGGTAAAATTTAGAAAAATTTGAAAAAAAAAATTTTTTTCAATCAAATGCTTTGTGGTAATTTATTTCTTCTTTACTGTAATAATTTGGTAAATAGCGTCGAGATGTCATTGCCAGAATCAAGTCAGCTTCCGTCGCTAACTTTGGGTCTTCGTCAACTGGAATGTCGCTTCAGGGAAAAGCGGGCTCACAGAGATGATCAGTTACTCGCTCTACCGACTAATAAGGCATTGCAAGACCGTGTCTTAAGGCAAAAGAAACCACTGGGGGCCAGTAGTGTCGACAAGCCAGTCAATGAAATCGAATGGTTGGAGTACTTCACGCAAACTGAGAATGGTGAGAGGTTTTCGCTGCATGACTTAGGTAAAATCTTTATTGTCGCTTTTCTTGATTTTAAAATTCTAGAGCGACTGAAGCACGAATGCCCCAATATTATTTTCCTGTCTCCGTCTGGTCTTCGTCTGAATGCGGGGAACTACCGTTGGCTCTTGATGGGACCTTTTTCTGCGCACCAAAGCATTTGTCTAGCTTTACACTATCACGTGTTTTTTGGGGAAACAACTTCCTGCGTATCGCTTTGCTACCTGACAAGTCTGCTGCCACATATGTGCGATGTTTCAAGTTTTGAAAATCTCGATCTTCAGCCACAATCAATCATGATCGGTAATTTTCCGTATGTATCATTCACGTATAATCCTTGTTGTGATTAAGATTTCGAATTCGCTGCCATTAACGCATTAGAGGAGGTTTTCGAATTTCGCAGCAAGTTTTTGCTTGTTTCATTTGTCTAGAACGCATTTGCCAGTTTCAGGCAAGGAATTGAATAAAGAGTTGTTTTCATTACTGAAATCTAACTTGTTTTCAGCCAAAGCACCTTCGCACACCGCCTATGACGATACTATGCTCGTGAACTGTTACGGTGTCTACCAATCCTTGGCATTTCTTCCAGAACAAAGATGTTGCTCGTGCTTGATGAAATTAAGAGCTTGCAGACTCGCCGTGTTTCCAGGAACTTGAACCTTGAAAACAATTTACAGTGGTAATTACTGGATTTCGAATCGTCTATTTATTGGTGTTTTAAGAACTATTGCACTACTTTGAGAAGAACTACATACGCCCGTGTGTCCGGGTTTCCAGCTGCTGGCCTATTTCCGATACAGGCACTGTGGAATTGTCATGCTGCCGCATTAATGGATTACCAAGAACACACAATCACGTGAAGAGTGACACAAGAGGATTCAACGAACGCTTCCAA